>APFE031583636.1:177959-367849 GCA_000404065.3 Pinus taeda | reverse complement strand
CACATGAGGCATATCATCCTCATGTTTCATCCCACTGGTATAGATGACGTGTTAGAAAGTTATATATTACAGAGCAATGGAACACATAGACTATTGCATAAATATAAACATAGAAAACACATAAAACTAGAGAAACACAGATATATGTGGTTCACCTAGTTTGGGCTACGTCCAACCCGAACAGCCAGTCCTTCCTTTCTATTATCCAGCAAAATGAAGAGACACAACCTACAATATATCTGCTGTAATATTCTCTATTTTCTCTCACAGTCTCACCTCTCTGTTTCTCGCTCGGAGAATAAACATCTATTACAAAACCTCAATACAATGCCCTCATACAAAGACAGAGGTTGCCTCCTAGGGAAAAAAACCCTAAACTAAACATAAGTTCTACCGTCAGATCAATTGCCTAATGAACAGCTTAGATTAACTAGAAATTACTATACTTTTACAAGGCAATTTTACATATGTTTTTAGCTTCAAGGGCGCTGCCCACGAAACCCCCGCTGGGGGACTGCTGGCCCCCGGACCCCCCATCTAGGGGGGATCATCCCCCTGAACCCCCGCGGGGGGAACAAGTCCCCTCCACACCCCCCTGCGTGGAGGGGTGTACAAACTTCCTAAGGTATACATCCGGCTGAAACAAAGACCTCTAAATAATCATGCTCCACACCCAACAATCTCCCACTTGGAGCATGATTGTAGCAACTCCACCGCTACTTCATTTTCTGGACAACGACTACTCTTTGGACCTCGTTGTTTCTCATCTTCATCGTCATCCTTGAAGACCAATTGAAACTGAGAATATTCTCAGTTTCTCCCTGGTTACAACTTTTGTTATCTGCAAGATTTTGGCTAGTGTGTATCTTTTCCAGCTTCAGCTCTCCATCTTCCAACACTGATCGTATGAAACTAGCATTGGACTTAAGGTAGGATCTAAAACACCTCTTTAGTTTTTATTAATGAATCGCAATATGTTTAGAGAAAGGTATATTTGCTTGTCTTTCTTGTTTCTATATATCTTGATACTAGGGAGCTTGGTCTTGTCTGCAAGAACAATTTATCCGACCAACAAATTGACGGCTCTGCTGGGGAACTGAATTTGGTTTTTTAATTTTCCTTTGTCTTTGACTTGAGAAACTTGATTTTGTTTCTGGTTTTTCTTGATGTGTGTGGGATTGGTAGTTTTTAGGTTCTGGACTGTTTTTTGTTTTTCGAAATTTTTAAGAGGACCGCACATTCTATTTATAATGCAGTGCGTACATCTCCACACTGTTACTTTACTTCACAGAGCAGTACCGCATCTGGTTATGCTGGAGGCCTGCGGACCCTGTCAAAATTTTTGAAAAACCTGAGATATTTTCGTCCAGTTAAGTTTAGGATTAGTTTATTACTTTTAGTCTCTATCCAGATCTACATGTGTCCTATCAAAAGTCTCTTGTGAGTAAGTTCCATTGGTGTTTTTGTTTTAAATGAATTTCTAGAAGTTTTGCATACCTGGATTGGTTTTGACTCGGTCTCTGTAGTGACTTAAAGATCAGAAGCCTAAGAAACCTTAGATCACCCTGGTATCTTTTGTCTTCTTGATGAGTCTGGATGGTTTGTGAAATCTTCCCTTGGTAAGAAATAGATTTCATTTCTCTTTGCAAATATTTGAATGAACTTGGTCATAAGTTGTGAATTTCATTTTTTAAAAAGAAAACATCATTGGGTGTTTTTTGATTGATTTGTTATTCTGAACGAATTAATCCTTAGTTTACTAAATACCTAAGTAAAATGTCCTCAAAAACATTTCAAGCTTTTATTTCAATTAGGTTTTTAGAAATTTAGATCTCAAGATTAGTTTTTCATAGTTTTGAGTGTTTTCTAGAAATCGTAGAATCTCTTTTGAAAGAATTGTTTTCTGTAGTTTCGAGTTTTTGAAAAGAAAAGGGATTTATTCTTGTGAGCTTTAATTAGTAGTTTCGTTTTGAGTTTATTGAAAAAGACAAAAATATTTTCTTTTCATTGAAATGTTGAAGGAAAGATTTGTTTTTCAAAGAATTGCATTCTCAACTCTTTCTTTTAGCTATAAATTCATTGAAGGAAAAAACGAATTGTTTATCATTTTAGGTGCATTTTTTAGTGTTTTTGAAATCAAGTCTTCACACCATCAAAGTTTCATCTCCATACCTATTGAATTAAGAAACAACCCATACAAATAACGTTTAATTAAAATCAATCTAGCAATCTTTTTATTTCTAGGGCTCTTATCACCAATCTACCTTAGGCTAGTATCTTGGAGTAGAGAGTAATTAACTCTTCAAGATAGTTAAAAAAGCAAGTATTTGTATCTTGTGGTAGGAAATAAATCCAATTGTAATTGATATAATCTAGAAAGCTCCTCTTAAAGGAGTCAATCACGAGATCATGTCCAAACCTTTGAGATAATCAAGTTTGTCTCATTGGGAAAGATAGCATATTTGCACATATTAAAAACGGTAAAACTCAGATCAACCATTGTCGAGGAGCCTGGGGTCACTTGTTGGTAAACATTGGATTGATCGTTATCGAGGAGCCTTCAAGGGGATTGAGATTTGCTACTCTTCCCTTGCACGTAGATCGGATCGTAGACTGTTCCCCCAGTTGTATTTGTCACTGTTGGTAACCTTATCGACCATAACCTTAAGATTCTTTCCTAAGGTGATGGTGAAGGACGGGTCTCACTGTGCTTGGAGCAGACATCGACTAGACTCACTTGGACTCTCTGGCGGGTTCTCCTCACTCGAGATGGATTTGTGAAGAAAATTGTGCCAGTCCGTTTCATTAAGCAGGTTGTCAGGGTAACTATTCCAACCGCCATTTCTGTATTGAATTCTGCGACGTTGGATTTCATCACCAACTAGTGTTTTCGGTATGGAAAGTTACTGTTTGTGTGTGGTTTGAACTCTTATATTTTTTAGGCGTGTGATTCATTTGTTTGTTTCTTTAGAGACTTTAGGTGCTTTTATTGAAATTTTCTTTGTTTGCGTGTGATTATTTTCATCATACACCCAGAGATTATTATTATTGATCCATCATGTCGAGACAGTCATCTATGTTTTCCCAATCACTGGAAACATTTTTATATGGTGGTCCTACTATTCCTTTGGGGTACTAGTCACTTTCTGGTACTTTTTTGGGGCAACTCCTTGACCGACTGAACATCAGTTGTCGCCTAGTTATAATGGAACTAAAACATTGAGGGTAGAACAAATATTTATGATGTCTAGTAGTATTCCAAACCCTCAACCTCAAGGTAGTCAATTACCACATGGGGGGCAAGGTAATCAGTTACCGCCTAGGGGGCAACCTCAAGGTAGTCAATTATTGCCTGGGGGGTAACCCCAAGGTAGTTAGTTTCCGCTTGGAGGGCTACCTCAAGGTTTTCAACCTTCAGGATAGTACATACCCCAAGGTCAACCCCAAATTCCTCAAGATGCTTATCAACCCCATATTTATTACATGCCTCAGGGTTATCAACCTCAAGGTCAGTACCCAACTCAAGGTTTCCAACCGCCTTCTGGTCAGTCATTTTTACAAGGAACTAGAAGTGTACCTCCTAATTATCAACCGTACGTTCAACTAGGTTATGGTCCTGCTTATGTTCAACCTTTTATGGGTTCTGGAATGAATATGGTGTGGGATCCATCTCAAACTCAACAAACTTTGCAATCTAATGTGTAGTTATATAGTCAAGCTGGATAGCCTTTGGTTTCTGGTCCAACCCAGCAACCTGTCCACCCTATGGTTCAAACCTCTGAACCTAGTGTAGTTCATCAGCCTGGGCCTAGCTCACCTCAGTTTACGCCTCTAACTACTGCTGCAACTACTTCAGCTTCTATTCAATCTACCCCACCTACTTCTGGAGTATCAGTAGCTCCGGTTTCTACTATCCCTGCATCAGTGTCAACTCCTCAAGTCTTTGTGCCCCAGTTAGGACCTATGGTTCAGACTTCGGTCCAGATGCCTGCAAGACAAGCTGGTCCAAGTAAATTGCTGCGAGGAAACCATACTAGGGACAGTATCAATCTGGTCTTACTGTACAAAATCAAGCTTATCAGTATCAACAGTACCCTGGCTATACTTATCAGCAGCCTCAACAACCCTAGTTTGGTCTGGTTAATCCTAGTTTTCTAGGTGGTTATAACATTCCTAATGCAAATCTGATTCTAGGTTATCTTGGATATCCTCCTCCTGGATCTGGTCTCATTACACAAGGTTTTCATGAACCTAACCATCAGTTACCATTTATTGCAACTTTTGATTTACCTGATTTGTCACGCCTTACGAACGATTCGATTTATTATCTTCTATATTAGCCGCCAATGCCTAATAAGTTGCCCAATGATATCCTGAAGTATGAGGGTAAGTCAAGAGAGGATCCGCCAAATCATGTGATGACTTATCACCTCTAATGTGCATCTAATTCCATTATAGATGATCCAATTCGCTTACGTCTTTTCCAAATAACTCCTATTGGTCTTACTGCCAAATGGTACATTGAGTTACCACGAAGCACTTTTTATAATTTTAGTCAGTTAGCTACTTCTTTCTTAACTCATTTTCAGTTTCCTGTCAGATACGACAATGGCATGGAATTATTAACTTCATTAAAACAATCTACACCCACATATATTTCTGACCATATTCATGAATGGTGACGTAGAAGGTGTTTAGTGAAAGTTTTCATTTTGGATCAAATTTTAGCAGAATGGTTTGTTAAATCATTATTACCTAAAATCACTGAGGATGTAGCTAAGGTAGGAGTTGTTACTGAAGAGCAAGTAATTGCTTAGGCTTAGTTCCTTGACCTCGTTTATATGCAGTCAGGTACTTTACACAAAAAAATCCATGATCTTCCAAAAAAGACAGCTCCTTCAGGATCTCATGCTGTTGATGGTGTGATTGGTTCAATTAGTTCTAAGAACAAGAATAAATCTTCAAAGAATTCTTCTCCTACAACAACTTTACCTGTTTCCCTAAAAGGAGATTCTTCTATTGAATTTTTTGCCAATGTCCATGTCGTAGATTCATCTGCGACCAAATCCGGTAGTAAAGAGAAGGAGAAAAATAAGAACCATTATCCTCCTCAAGATTATAAAAAAATAAAGAGGTACTTGCCAGAAATGGTGGGGGAAAAGAGAGAAAAATGAATCTGTTTGTTACACTTTGTGTTTAGAAAAGTAGTTAACCACTCTTGAACATGACACTTTTTGTTCACCTGGGTTGGGAAATCCTTTGCCTAATAGTTAATCAAACCATATTGAAAGTCTTCAGCCAGTGTCTGGGTATTAGCTTTGGGTCAATTGTCACCAAACCATCTACAGTGTCGTTATGTGTTCAAGAGGTCAGTTAAAAAAAAACCATTCATCTGCAAAATATCTGTCATTCATCTTAACCATCCCTGAGTTAGTCCTTGCCAAATATATTTCTTCAAAACTTTATCTATGATTTCGTATTGTGGGCTTGCCTACGACGGATCGCTTTCTATCGACTCCAACTCATTATCTAGAAAGATGATCTAGAAATCGTCAGTACCTTGAAATCTGCATGCCCTAATGGTAGGTTTCTCGCCTTTGATGACATGTTGCATCATTGACCTTCGATCAAAGGATTTTGTGACGTGTTCAACATCGACTCATTTATTCACATTTCATGGATTGTACTGAGTACTTTGAGGGCCATTGACATTACTGGTGATTTCTCTCACACTTGTTAACAGTTCACATCATTGACTGGTAATCAAGTGGTTTCTACCATGTTCGATTTCAACACATTCATTCATATGGATAGAATCATACTAGTTTGAGAAGCAGAAATCAAGACCCTGGATCTAGTTTCCACCATCCAGGCTGTGAGGAATTTTGTTATTCATTATATAGTAGACTATTCATAAACAAATGGTTGCATCCATAGAGTGTCTACATATGTCTATACTTGTGATGTATTACAAAATCATTCCTGTATCAGAGCAATTTAGATAGTTTTCTAGTTAGTTTTGATCTAATAATGGGAATGCCTACCTCAGTGAATGTTTTTACAGGCTCTGACCGAGGTATCCACAAGAAGCTCCTTGAAATGATAAAGTACTTCACTCTTCTTAGATGAAAAAAAACTATCCTCATCTATTACAGACTTCGCACTTTAGGGGGTAATCTGTTGTACAAAAATTGTCACCTTGACATTTTGCAATTAGTGTGAGTCTATCACCACTCATACCTTCCTCCTTTGCAAGTCTTAAACCTCAGTTCTTCATATCAAGCCTTGAAAATAAGAGAAGGACCTTAAAAATCTCTAAAACTCTAGTTCCACACTTTCTCTTAGCATTACCTGTTGTCTTGCACCTACTGGTCACGTCCCTTGTGCACCTAACCGCTTTATCTCTGTGTAATGGGTGCGGACCCCTGTAAAAGTCAAAAAGGCGCAAGTACATTATGAAAAACTCACTTTGAGTCATTTTTGGAAGCTTCTAAAATGAATCTTGAGGTGGCAAGCTCACTCCTTTAAGGTTCATGCATCCCATACCTTAAGAAGCTAACCCCTTGATGTGAGAAGCTTATCCCTTTGAAGGAGGACTCCATCCCTTCAATGGTGGACCTGTAACCTCCTTCCTTTGCACTATAAAATGAAGCATTTGGCTGGTTATTGGAGAGGTTGAAAGCTGAATATTTTTTAAGGTAAATTCTACTAGAACTTAGTCTTCCGAATTGAGCTTTTGAGAGGAAAGATCACATACCTTTTGATCTCATTTGGAAGAGAGTGAGGCTTGTCAAAGTAAAGGAAATTCCTGTTTGGACCCTGGGAAGAGCTTGTACAACATCAAGGCACCAAAGTTTGTAAAGTTCTTCTATTTCAAAGTTAATACAATCAAGTTTGTTTTTCTCAATAAGCTGTGTTTTATGGTTTATTTCATGGACTCCTTGATCACCATGATGAACATGATTTATTATATTAGCTATGTAGGTGTTATTTGATGTGTGCTTGTTTTTGATTGCAGGTTCTCAAAAGGAAACTCTTTCATACAGTTGAAGCGTGGCTGCCACAAACTAGCATTGGACTTAAGGTAGGATCTAGAAAACCTCTTTAGTTTTTATTAATGAATCGTAATATGTTTAGAGAAAGGTAGATTTTCTTTTCCTGCTCGTTTCTAGATATCTATTGATACTAGGGAGATCGGTCTTGTCCGCAAGAACGATTTGTACGACCAACATTTCCCTCTTAAAAAATATATTATTTTCTTCATTTTTCCCTATCACTTTATAGAAGCTAACATAAGTTGAAGTGGGAAAGGAAATTTCTTCAAAAATACAAATGTAAAAGATGAGGAGAATACTCATTTTCCCTTTTCATAACTTCCTTTTCATTTTTGGCCTTTTATTTTATTAAAATTATTAGTTTCTTCAATTTCCCTCATATTAAAAAAAAAAAAAAAAATCATTTTCCCATTTCATTTTATAAAAGTTAACATAAGATGAAGTGGGAAAGGAAATTGAAAAGTGAGTGAATGATAATGATATGTTGTTTAAAAATTACCTAAGTTTTTAATTAATTTGTAAATAAGTAATAGAATATCTATGGAAAAAGGTCTATGGATAATGTAATAACATGATCTTTAAGATGATTAAGAACATTTTCACATACTTTAAACAATGTGAAGATAAGCTTTTTGGTCAAATATTATGAGTAGTGATAAGATTGGTTGTACAAGTGCTAATATTTCCATGTTTTGGACAATCATAAGGGCCCTCCTAAGTAGGACATAGCTATGGGTGTATTGTCTCTAACTAATTCTTTCAATTTGAGAGTTAATGTTTAGAAAAACGAACGTCTTCATGTGTGCTTGAACCCTCTTTATCTATTGACAGAAGGTGGTGTTGAAGGAGTGTATAAGGAACATGTGGTTTTGTTGGCCTCTAAGGAAGTTTTTTGGTTCATTGGAAATACTAATGATGTAAAGTCATTAGAAGTTGAGTGAAAATGTGTTCTTAGTTGTGGGGAAATATATTGCAATAAACCAAATCCTTGACCTTTCAAGATGCACTTTGGCATGAAATTTTATTGGCAAGAGGGTAAGGATGGACTACTTTATGAGATTGATAAAGTTAATCCGGAGTTCAAGTTTATGCTATATAATAGAAACTCACATAGTAGCAAGAGAGATGCATTCATTTTGTCTTTTGGAATGAAGAAGTTGTAGTTTCTATATCAAATGAAGTTTGGTTTGTGGATAGGTCTTATTTGACTATAAAACCCCACTACTCATTTTTTATGCTAGGGATGAGACCATGTCAAACACGCTAGTATGGATAAAACTTATTGGACTCCCCTTGGAACCCTAGACTATTCAAGATTTATGCACAATTGAAAACAACCTAGGAAAAAGTATTCTCATGGATGACATCTTTGTTTGTGAAAGATAAAGGTAAATTGTAAGGATATTACTTTATATTGATGTAACGATAGGTCATTTTGAGACAATTGAATTGATTATTAAAAAAATTCAAGTATTCTTTACATACACTTTCCCAACCCCTGATCAATTTTCACATTTTTTATGTTGTACATGGTGGCCATACTTGTTGGTCCTTCATTTTGTCATAGTAAATATGACTTGTAACCTTTGCCAATCGACCAAATAGTATTTATATTATAAAAGTGACTTTAAATTTAATTGATTTATTAAAGATAAATCATCCAACTAATTATCCTTCCAACTCTTCTTGGTTTGTAAGCTTATATCGTGTAGTGCTTTCAAGTGAGAATATTTTGTTGTGATGGTGGTGTTTGATCATGGATTTGTGGAAAAATCTAGAGGTTTTCCCCCCTCCTTAAGCCATCTTATGTGAGATTTTTATCACCATAGAAATTATTCATAAATGCAGCCTTCTTCTAATTGATGAGAATCTCACTTTCTTCCTCAACAAATTCTTCAGATCAACCTTTAAGAATAATTCATTGTTGGACTTATTCCATGTGATCCTCTAATTCCTTTTTTATTTGGTATATGTTCCAAAAATATTCTCTATTACATTTTTTTATATGAGCTTATAAGAACTTTATTTTCTACTGGAATTGGTGCATAATTGAGCCCAATCGAGCAGTGGCTTCCTACCACCATTATTGGGAATTTTATAAGAAGGAAGGATGCCTAAGCAAAAAACTTCTAAAGCGAAAGGGTATATTTTTGGAGCTTGATTTGATATCTCCTTCCAAGCTTACAGGCTAATGATATGATGTGAAATAGGAAAGGATTAAAACCTCCACAAATGTCTCATTGTACCAAGGAGCTTTTGAGACCAAAAATATGTCAAGTCTGGAAGTGATTTGAGGGAAACCACCTTTTCGATTATTCCAAGTAAATATCCCATGTATAGTATCTGCATATGTTGCATGCAGGTCTTGCATGAGGACAAGGAAGAGCTAGGCATCCGAGTCTAGTTATTGCAAGCCACCTTTTTTTCTTCCATCAATTTAATGATGTGGAAGTGTTGGGAAACCAGCTCACAGAAAGATAGAAAATATAGATCAACACCTTACAATTCAGCCTCTTCGAGGGGACAACCACCTTTACATTACACAAATGAACAATTTGTGGATGATACAAATGACTAAACCTCCCTTCTATACATAGGAGTCTAAGGGGTCATGATTTGAGTTTAAACATAAACACAACAAATCAGAGAGATAACCATAAACACAGAGATGTAATGGAAATAATACTTCATTTCATTAATGTAAAATACTGAAATATGCTTACAAACATCAATGGAATAAACCAGCTACGGCAATGGTAGCTTATCGCTAAGAAGAGATGTGGAGGCTACATGCCTCTGAACTATGTTACAATGAGGCTCGAAGGCCTATTTATTGTTAAGAAACAACGGAAAACCCTAAACATCTAAAAACCTAACCCTAGAATATGAAACACCAAACTTTGGGCCCTGTTTGGGTAAATTGGTACATCAACTTCCCGGGATCGTAACTTTGGCATATGATCTCCATTTGACGTGCACAATATCTCGTTATAAATATCTATCTGAGAACTGTTACTTTGGGAAGATCAACATCAGTCCATGGACCTATGATGCTCCCATTTTTCCCAAAAAACTTCGTTTAGAGCCTCAAAATGGCTCTGAAAGTTCACGACCCGAAAAACTACTAAAAATAGTAAAATGTGCTAGAAATAAGGAAACTGAAAAGCTAAAAGAAACAATGGTGGTGGTCCAAGTGGACTTAGTAGGTGGCCACCAATATCTACCTAGATCATTCCTCGCCCCTTAGGAAGTAATGGTCCCCATTGCATTGAGTTCCTCCATGAGATGAGGAAACTTCTGCTGAACTTGGTTCCTGGTGAGCCACTTGCCTTGGTGAAGGAGGTGGCTTGCTTTGACAACTCGATACAGTTGGATATTCTGTTGGTGAGTGTGATTGATCTGTGTGTCCATGATCTAATCATTTACAGCTTGTTCCATGCAATCTAGATTTAACTCTATGGGTGTGAGTTGTTCTACAATTTTGGATGTGTCTAGTAATGGTGGAAAGTATGGCCAAAGGCAGACCACATTGAACACTGGGTGCAAACCAAGGAACGGGGTAATGTTGATCTCAAATTCATTGTATCCCACAACCTTGGTAATGGTGTAAGGACCATATTGGAGTGGTTTGAGTTTCTGATAGGCTCTGGTAAGGTGTTCCTTTTGAAAGTGTAACCAAACATTATCACCTACCTGAAACTTGTGTGGCAGCCAATGTTGATCATGTCAATGCTTGTACTTGGCATTTGATTTCCCCAAAATGTCATGGACCTGCTGGCGAATATGTTGGATGTGTTTAGTGAAGTTGGTTGCCTTATCTGTTTTGGACTGGGCATGAGCAGAATCTACGTGAGTAGCTGCAAATGGCATGGCCACATCAATTGGACATAGTGGCTGGAATCCCAAGCCCACCTAAAAATGGTTGTGGCCAGTCGAGCTGTAAAGAGCCCGGTTGTATATGTGATGAACATAGGGGAGGATCTTGTCCCATGTGTGTGGATGCTTTGAGTTGTACATGTGTGGAATGTGTACAATCATCTTGTTGACAACCTCTGTCTAGCCATCAGTTTAAGGATGGAAGGTTGTGGACTTAGTGAGTTTGGTGTCCAGCATCGACCAGAGACTAGACCAAAATGTACTGAAGAACCTTCTATCCCAATCTGAGATGATAAACTGTGAGATCCCAAAGTGTACCCACACTCATACAAAGAAGAGTACAGCAGTGGCTTCTGTTGTGATATTCTTCTTACAGACTGCCATAATGGCCATCTTCGAGAACCTATCGACGACCACAAAAAACTAGTCATTTCCATGCTTAGTGGCAAGAAGTCCTGACATGTAATCCATGGAGATGGATTCCCAAGGTCGAATAGGGTTAGGCAGTGGTGTATAGAGGCCTTTCTTCTTGATGGTCGGTTTGGAAATGGCGCAGGCAGTGCATGATCTGATGTACTTCCCGACATCCTATTGAAGATTCGGCCAATAGAAATACTTCTACAATACTGCCACCTTTTTCTTGACCCTGAAATGCTCAGGAGCCCGATTATAGTGTGCTTCCCAAATCATCTTGGTGCGCTCGCTTGAAGGAACACAAAGGTGACCTAGGTGGCATAACAGGGCATCCTGGAGGTGAAAATCTGGAACATGTTGACCCTCGAGGAGTGTCTGGTATGTGTGGCCGAATTATGGGTTGCTTTTGTAGAGATGTGGTCAATTAGAAGTCTCATTCCCACAAGAGTTGAGCACGGTTGTTAACTCCATGATCGGTGGTCAACTAAGGCAATCTGCAACATTATTAGTCTTTCCCTTCTTATACTTGATATTCAAATGGAACTATTAAAGGTATGTGGACCACTTCTTATGGCGATCATTCTACAATTTCGCTTGCATCTGTATGAACTGCAGGGGTCAGTGGTCTGTGTGGATTATTGTTTCCTTCCCCAAAATGTAATGCTTCCATTGTTGGAAGGCCTGCACAATGGAATAAATCTCTTTGTCATAAGTGGGATACTTCTGGACTGTGTCTGAAAGTGGCTCACTGTGATATGCCATTGGATTCCCGTTTTGAGTAAGGACTGCCCCAATAGAATAGTCAGATGCATGTGTCTCAACCTCAAATGGTTGTTGCAAGTCTGGTAATGCGAGTATTGGTTCTGTGTAGAGGCAATATTTAAACTTTGTGAATGCCTTCTATTGAGATTCAGACCAAAAGAATTTTTCTTTTGCTCCTCCCTTGGTGACTTGACTCAAGGGCCAAGTGATATGAGAATATCCCAACACGAACTTACTTTAGAAGTTGGCAAGACCTAGAAAGCTGCGATGCTCTGTCATAGTGCTTGGAGATGGCCAATCCCGAATGACTTAGACCTTGGCGGGATCCACATGCACCCCCTGTTCATCAATAATATATCCCATATACAAAACTTGGGTCATGCCAAAAGTGCATTTCTCCAAATTGGCATGTAACTTGTGTTGCCGTAGTGTTTGGAGATCCTGTCAGATGTGGTGGAGGTGCTCTTCCCAACTCTGGTTGAAGATCCGGATGTCATCCAAGTCTACAACCACAAATGAGTTGGTGAATGGCAACAAGATGTCATCCACTAGTCTCATGAAGGTTGCAAGAGCATTTGTCAATCTGAAAGGCATAACCAACCATTCAAAAAGGCCCTCCTTAGATTTGAAGGAAGTCCTTCACACATCGAAGGGTTCAATTGGTACTTGGGGATATCCTGACTTCAAATCGATCATGCTAAAATATTTTGCCCCTTTAGTTGGTCCAGGAGGTCATCAATCCATGGGATTGGGTACCTATTACAAACAGTGATCTTGTTCATCGCTTGATAGTCAATACAGAGGCTCCAAGTCCCATCCTTCTTCTGTACCAACATGATCGGGCTCACACAGGGTAATGAACTCGGGCGGATGTGGCCTTTCTGCAGCATCTCTTGAATCTGCCTCTTGATTTCATCGTTCTCCAGAATGGAGTGCCAATAGATTTGTCCATTGGGCAGCGGTGCACCTGGGGTCAGATCAATGGAGTTCTTGGCCTAACAGTGCAGAGGAACCCCTCCAGGGGAGTTAAAGAAGTCCTCGTACTTCTCCATGACCTTTTCCATCTGTAGTTGTCGTGTAGAGGGGCCCTGTCTAGAGGTCGTGGCCACCGTCTTCTTCTTTCCTTGAGGGCATATCATTAGGAAAACAAATTTCCTGGTTTTGTAAATGAGCTTACTGCATATTTTTGTAGTAACCTAAGAGATGGCGGTAGGTGGTGCTACCTCCAGTATCCTGTACAACTTATTTCCCAAAGTAACAATAACAACATGGGGCCTTGATTCACACACAGCATGTCGCTTCCACAAGTATGGTTTTCCTAATAATACATCACAAACTTCAAGGAGAGTAATATCACACAATACCTCATCTGTGAAGGGCTTGATGTTGTATGGAAGGCGACAATGATGGCTCATGTGAAGATCCTGTCCTTGGTGAAGCCACTGGATGGTGTACGGTTGTCGATGTGTCATTGTCGGTAAGCCCAGCCGCTTCACGACCTCTGCCGAAATGAGGTTCTTTTGGCTCCCACTATTGACAATGAACTGTGGCATGGAACCCTTTACCCACATCTGGGAGTGGAAGAGACACTCCTCCTCCTCTAGATCTTTGAGTTCCTTGTTTTGTATCTTCGTGGTGGCAATGGTGGCATTGGGCTCCACATTGATAATCTTCTTCCCTTTGTCATTCCCCTTGTTGGGTTCTCACTCAGAGTCAGAACACACATCTAATTCCAAAACCTTTAGCTCAACCACCAGTGACTGCTTGGCTCGACACTCACTTGTGTTATGGGTGGAGATCTTATGGAACTCAAACCACTTTCCCGTGTCCTTTTTTGGCTTCACGACATTTTTCTTTGCTTGCAGCTTTGGCAAGTTGTCTTAGGCTGCCCTACCTTAGCTTTTTCCTTTGTTCTGTGGTTTGGGGGCACCTTTCCCTTGCTTCAAATTTGCAGATCCAAAGTCTCACTTCTTTTGTTTAAACTTTTGCTCGACCTTGACAGCATATCGGTGCGTTGTGCTAAGCGAGGGGATGTTTAGGAATTCTATATCTTCCTGGATGTACTTGTGTAGGCAGCCATGGTATTTGAGTACCAAATGATGCTTCAAATCCTTGATACCCAACTTTGTGCGAAGGGTATGGAAAATATTGGTAAACTCTGGCACATCTTCATCCCTTCCCTACCGCAGTGTGGTCCACCTTATATATTGATCCTCATAGCTTCCGACTGGGTAGTACTGCTCCTTGATGGCATCCCGAAATGAATCCCAAGTGGGTGTGGCTGAAAATAGTGAGCCTGTACTTTCATCCATTTGTTCACAGCAGGTTTCCCACTAGTCCTTGACGTGGGGGGTTGTTTTGAGAAGAGCGAAAATAATCTTTTCCTGACTGGAAAAATCATGAACAAAAATTTAACCCTCTAGCAAATTTAACTATTTATCAACGACCTCTACATCTATCTAACCCTAGAATATGGGGATTTCAAAATTAACTTGTACCTTAAACGGTGTGGCATTTCAAGAGTAGTTGTTGGAAGCCGATGTGTCACCCCTAGGTAGCCGTTGAAGGATCTAGGCAAAGTTGTCTATCATTGCTTTCCTCTGTCGCTCTAGGGCTTCTTTGAGAAAGATTTTGATAGGATCTTCTGCCTCTCATCTTTCTTTTCATCCGCGATGGGAGGCTGTCGGATTTGCGAGGCTAGTCTTGTAAAGGTTCGATCAGTTCAATCCCTAAGTACTTATATCCCAACCTCGTTGGGGACATTCAAAGAAAAACAGAGAAAAAGAAGACTATTCTGATACCACTAATCCGGATTTAAACTGGAATGCAGCAAATCACAAAGATAACCATAAACATACAGATGCAGTGGAAATAATACTTCATTTCATTAATGTAAAATACTGAAATATGTTTACAAACAACAATGGAAATAAACCAGCTAGGGTGATGGTAGCTTATCTCTGAGAAGCTACATGCCTATGAACTATGTTACAATGAGGCTCAAAGGCCTATATATTGTTGAGAAAGAATGGAAAACCCTAAACATCCAAAAACCTAACCCTAGAAGATGAAACGCCAAAATGTTGGCCCCATTTGGGTAAATTGGTACATCAACTTCTCGAGGTCATAACTTTGGCATATGATCTTCGTTTGATGCAAAAAATATCTCGTTATAAAGATTTATCTGAGAACTACTACTTTGGGAAGAGAAACATCAGTCCAAGGACCCATGTTACTCCCAGGTTTCCCAAAAAACGTTGTTTAGGGCCTCAAAATAGCTCTAGAAGCTCAGGACTTGAAAAACTACTAAAAATAGTAAACTGTGCTACAATTAAGGAAATTGAAAAGTTGAAAAAAACAATGGTGGGGGGCCAAGTGGACTTGGTAGGTGGCCACCAATATCCAACTAGATTAGGTCATAATATAATCAAACCGACATAACAATAATAACTTAAGGGCACAATAATAACAATAGTGGGTTTCTATGGCGCACACTAACAACAATATGGGGAAAATAGGGGCACAATAATAAAAATAAGGGATAAAATGAAAATAGTAATGGGGCAATCATTAGTATTATAGGGACCTAACATGCGCCTTTCCTTCTGAAAAGCGTTGTGCTCAATGCTTAAGTATTTTTGGATGCTTCTCTATAAAATTCTCATCCTCCCGTGTGGAATCATCAGCGGATAAGTTCTTCCACTTGATTAGATACTCTGGAATTGATCGATTTTGTAGTTGTTGGTTCTTGTTTCTGTGTCTACTACTAGTTCCAATATCATTTTTCCTTCCTCGTCAAGTTCTGAAAATACTGTTTGAACTGGGAGCTTGTTATCTATAACCTTCTTTAAACATGAAACATGGAAAATTGGGTGCACTCGGGAAGCTGCAGGAAGCTCCAATTTGTATGCCATAGCACCAATCTTTTACAACACCTTGTACATACCATAATACTTTGGTGATAATTTATTATCCTTATTAGCTTGCTTGAGGGACATTTTTTTATATGGTTGTAGCTGTAGGAACACCCAGTCACCTACATCAAAACTTCTTTCACTGCAATGTTGATCTACCTGTTATTTCATTCTATTCTACGCCAACGTGAGGTTATCCATTAATAGTTGGAGAACTTGTTTTTGATGCTCAATGTGATGTTCCACTGCTTGAAACTTAGAATTTTCTCATAAATATGATGTGATGGATGGTGGATGATATCCATAAAGTTCCATAAATGGGATCATTTTTGCTACAGTATGGAAGGAAGTGTTATAACACCATTTAGCCAGAGGCAACCATTTGACCCATTGTGTCTATTTATCAGATACAAAGCAAAGAAGATATCATTCCAAACATTTGTTTACTATCTCAATTTGCCCATCAGATTGAGGATGTTAGGATGAGCTATGAGCTAACTGAGTACCGAGACAAGAAAATAATTATTTCCAAAAATTTCTAGTAAAAATGGGATCTCATTCACTTACAATAATCTTTGGATTTCCTTGTAGCCTTTGAATTGTTTACATAAATGCAGTAGAAACTATATTGGCTTTAAATGGATGCGATAATGCACAAAATTGTGCATACTTGCTAAGTTTATCAATTACCACCATGATGACACTTTTTCCTTCGGACTTGGGTAAACCTGTGATAAAATCCATTCAAACCTCCTTCCAAGGTTGTCTTGGAATGGATAAAGGTTGTAATAGACTTGTGGTCTTAATTTTCTTCAACTTTATTTTGTTGGCAAACCAAACATTCCGCCACAAACTTTTGAATATCTGATTTAAGGCCATCCCAAAACAATTCCTTCTTACCCCTGTGGTAAATTTTTAAAAATCCTGAGTGCCCTCCTAAGGGAGAAGTGTGCAATTACATAAGAATATTTTGTTTGAGTTGGGAATTCTTACATAGTTATAAGTGATCTTTGTACCACAACGAATCATTTTTCCAGCTAAATGTATCATATGTACTTGGATCTTGTTGTAAATTTTGAATGAGTGCCACACTTCTTTGTCATTCTTTCATTCATCCCTTTCTTCGTTTATCCAATCTAGTTGGATAATAGAAATGGTGCACAACAATGCTTCCACATCCTCATCCTTTCTTGAGAGTGCATCTGCCACAACATTTTTCTTCTCTTTTTTGTAGATGATTTCTAAGTCACAACCCAACATCTTTGTGACCCTTTTTTGTTGCTCTTCAGAGGAAAAACTTTTTTCTAAAAAGTATTTAAGACTATCATGATCTATTTTTACCTTGAAGTCTCTTTCCATTAGGTAGGGTCACCATTTCTTAAGTGAATGTAGTATTTCCAACATTTCCTTCTCATAAATAGCTTTGTGTAAATACTTCCCTTTGATTAGATGACTTTCGAAAGCAATGGGTCTTTCATCTTGCATTAAAATAGCACCAATTCCATTTCCTAAAGCATCACATTCCACAATAAAGGTTTTTCTGAAGTCCACTGTAGCTAAGACCGGTGCTTGGCACATTGCCTCTTTAAGATGTTTGAAGGCCTTTGTCGCTTCTAGAGTCCATGAAAATGCATCTTTCTTCAATAATGTTGTTAGAGGTGCTGCTATTCTCCCAGAATTCTTAACAAACTTGTGATAATACCTTGTCAACCCGAGAAATCCTTGTAGATGCTTTATGCATGCGGGGATTCTCCATTCCTTAATGGATTTAATTTTTCTAGGGTCTACAAATGACCCAGATATTCCACCTCTTGTACTCCAAAGAAACATTTGGAGCTTTTTGCATATAATTCTTTCTCCTCCAATAGTTTGAGCACCGTATCAACATGTTCAACATGATCCTTCCAAGAGTTGTTGTAGATTAGTATAACATCAAAAAATACTAACAAAAATTTTCTAAGGGTTTGAAAATGGAATTCATCAAACCTTGAAATGTAGAAGGTGCATTGGTAAGGCCAAAAGGCATGACCAAAAATTCATAATGACCCTCATGAATTCTAAATGTTGTTTTCAGAATGTCTTCAGTCTTCATTCTGATTTGATGATATCTTGAATGAAGATCCATCTCGGTGAAGTAAATTGATCCATGAAATTGATCCAATAATTCATCAATGACAGGAATGGGAAATTTATCATTAATAGTGATTTTTTTGAGCTCCCTATAATTTGGACACATGTGCCATGATCCATCCTTCTTGTACACCAATACTAGTAGAGTAGAGAAAGAACTTTGACTAGGTTGAATTATACCAGCCTCTAGCATTTCTGCAACCATACATTCAATTTCACTCTTTTGGGCATAGGGATATCTATACGACCTGATTTTTGAAAGAATAATTCCTGGACTGAAATGAATAGCATGATCATGATCAAAAATAAGTGGGAGGCCTTTGGGAGTCTCAAATACCTTGGAATTATTGCCCAAGACTTTTTGGAGATCTTGAGAAATAGATGATTTCGATGTGGGAACCTCTAGTGAACATAATTGTGCAATCACTCCTCATTGTTCCTTCTTTAGAAGCTTTGTCATACTATTAGAGCTGATTATCTTTCCCAATTTCCCTGTAATACCCCTTAATTCAACGTCCATTCCTTCTGCACAAAATTTAATGAAAAGTTCTTGAAAATTAAAAGCTATTGTAACTAAGGATTATAGCCATTGGACTTCTAGTACAACATCAGCACCACCCATTGGAATGGAAAGAATTCGGCTACTCAATACATATTATCCCATGGATAGCTTGATATTATGGCACTTTACAATACAATTTATGGTTCCTCCACTTGCAACCATCACTTGACACTCTAGTGTTGGATATAGGAAGCAATTCAATTCCTTGGATATATTATAATGAACAAAATTACGGGTACTTCTGGAATCAATCAACACTATTACCTTTTTCTTATTGATATGTCCTTCTATCTTGATATATGAGGAGTGGTAATTCCAGCTAATGCATTACAAGTTATGGTCAAATTCATTTCTTCTTTATCTAGGGTTTATTCCTGGAGTATATCCTCTTATTTTGACATTTACTGTTCCTTTTCTTCTGTTGAAAATATCAACAAGAAATGATAAAAACAGAATCTAGAGTATTCCAATTTTAATATGTCCTTGAATTGATATTGTGAATTAAAATTCGAATTTAATCTCACCAGCTACTTGGAATTAATTAATTAATTCATTATGGATTAATTAGTTGGAGAAATTCAAGTTATAAGTATTTATGTATTCATGCAACAGTTATCCCTTAAATTAATGAGATTATCCCTTAATTAAGGAGATAAAATTGAGTTATATTTGAGTTGTAATTAGTTAGCTCAGTTAAATTAGTTCCAAACTGTTTGAGGAACTAATTGTGAGCTATCAATCAGTTGATGCATGCATGCACTCAACAAGTGTACTGCAAATAATTGAAGATTCCCTCATCAGAAACTCATGCATGTCTATTTTGAGAAAGACCCGGTTGAGCTAAATGTCAAGTAAAGTGTACTATTAATTCCATGTGTTTTCCTATAAAGGAAACCAATGCATGCCTGAAGGTAAAGTTTCCTCAAGGATTACACAGTTCTGACAGGGTGTGAGATTAGTGTGAGAGATTAGTGTTCCACTTGGGAATAGGAGGATCACCCAGGAGAAACTACGCAAGTAAATAGGAGCTTGGAAGGTAGAGGAGAAGGTTTGCGAGAAGCTTTGATTACCTGTGAGCATCCAAGAGAATTTTACTGAAAGGTGGATAGCTGTGAGAGCTAAGTCTTTGTATAATTCTAATGTATTTCCACCATGTATGATAATACAGATAGTGGGGTTTTTAACTGAGACTTTCCCCTAATTATTTTCTGTGTTTCATGTGCATTGATTCTTCTTCTTATGGTTATATGTTTTCAGCTCTGATTTAGCTCGATCGTTAAGCTTCTGCAAGTTAGATAGTAGAAGTATATTATAGCATTTTTCTTTGGTATATTGCATTATCGAGTTAATATAAAACCATATTTTCTACATAGATCTCAGAGGTAGATTTGTAGAGAATTTGCTGGAAATTCTACATGGTATCAGAGCTAGCTGATCTATAGAGAAATTTCTACATGGTATCAGAGCCAATTTTATCGGAGCTGTGAATAATATACAGAGAAGATAATTTGAAGTTTTAAGTTTGGGGTTGCAGGTGAAAATCGAATTCTTATCATAATTCAAAGTTGGCCAATGGCATTCTATGGCTTGAGACTCGAGTATGCCTTGGAAGGAAACTCAAATTACATAGCATGGAAAGATCGCATGCGGGTTGTATTAGAAGACAATGGCTTGAAGGATTTCATTGATCAAGAAATCCCAAAGCCAGGTTCAACTAATCCACAAGAATTGGATGAATGGAAGAAGTATGTGGCGAGGGCGAGACAAATCATCCTTGAGGGAGTTTGAGACCATATTGTCTTGAGTATCCATGGGAAGGATACTCCATATTCAATGTGGAAGAGATTGAAGGACCTCTACCAGAACAGTAGCGACCGGAGGAAATTGGCACTCAATGGTAAGCTTTAAAGAATCAAGATGGAGAATGGCGATATTATTTCCACATATATGAACAAGCTCACCTCCTATAGAGATGAGCTTGGAAGTGTGGGAATAACTACTGCGCATGATGATATGGTGATCCTTGCTCTCCTTGGCCTTTGAAAGAGATAGAATAACTACCAAGACTCTGTGAATGGAAGGGAGAAGCTGTTGGATTGGGAACGACTGTGGTCGGATCTCATGTAGGAGGAGATCAAGAGGAGCACTCGAGATGGTTCTTCATCCAAGGATGATGATGAGGAAAATCTGGCCTTAGCAAGTAAGGAAAGGAAAGGGAAGGGGAAGGATTCCCATTCTAAATTGAATTCTTCTCATGGAGGGAAGAAGGGTGACAAGTCTAAAGTGAGATGTTTTAATTTTCACAAGATGGGACATTATGTGACTAATTTCCCATCGAAGAAGTCCAAGAAGGGATCCTTGGATGGATTGGAAGGTGAGGCATTAGTTTCTCAGTTCAAAATGGACTTCACCATCATCGCATGCATGGTGTCATCAATGATGGGTTGTGGTTGGTATCTTGATAGTGGAGCCTCATTCCAAATGACCGGCGATACAAGTTTATTCAGTACCTTGGAGGAGAAATACCTCAAGATGCGCATAGAGATGGGTGACGAAGAAAGGTTTAGCGTTTCAGGAGTGCGCACGGTTGCTTTTCAGAGGGAGCATATAGCTCCTATCACCTTGACAAATGTGAAGTATGTGCCTAGACTAAAGAAGAACTTGGTATCGGTCGCGATGTTGGAACAAAGGCTATGATGCTATCTCCAGTAAGGGAAAGGTTTTCCTTAGACACATCACCATGAGATAAGTGAAACAGATGGTTCACGAGTCAAGAACTTGTATGCTCTTGAAGTTTAAGATGCATGCAAAGCCTTGAGGAGCAAGGCAAATGTTAGAGGATTGGAAATTGGGAGGGAGAGTAAATTACCTCTCAACATGTAGTCCCAACAAAAGTTTCAAATAATTTTGGACAATCCATAATTAGATTCAGCAGAGGGATCACATGCAGCCATACCTCTAGGTGTGAGGTGGGGCGATGTGAACTGATAGTCCCAAGAAGGCTGAAATTGGGCAGGGTCCATTGAGAGATTTTATCTCATGGATCATACCTTGCTACGGGAGCCTAAAGTACATAGCAGCAGGAGGAATCAATGGGATTGATGCAGTCAGAGATCAAAGTGACAGAGGCTAGAGAAGTTAGATACTAAAGAGTGCAAAGAAGGATTGACAACAATGTAGAAAGGCAGAGTCAACAGAAGTGCAGAGTTTTCAGTTGACGGAGGCAATAACAGTTAGAGACTTTGATGACAGATGCATCATATTGATTTAGGTTGGATGTTTCTTTTAGTTCGGGAGTTACTGGAGCTACAACACTCGAGAGAAGTGTTGCATGCAGAACATTCCAAATGTTCAGGATTGAGTTTGAGTTGAATTCCTTTCTTGTTGAGAGGGAGTGTTGAAAATAGCAACAAGAAATGATAAAAATAGAATCCATAATATTCCAATTTTAATTTGTCCTTGAATTGTGAATTAAAATTCGAATTTAGTCTCACCGGCTGCTTGGAATTAATTAATTAATTCATTAACGATTAATTAGTTGGAGAAATTCAAGTTAGAAGTCTTTCTGCAGTCATGCAACAGTTATCCCTTAAATTAAGGAGATTGTCCATTAATTAAGGAGATAAGATTGAGCTATATTTGAGTCGTAATCAGTTAGCTCATTTTACTAATTTAAGTCCAGTTAAATTAGTTCCAAACTGTTTGAGGAACTAATTGTGAGTTATCAGTTAGTTGATGCATGCATGCACTCAGCAAGTGTACTCCAGATAACTAAAGATTCCCTCATCAGAAAGTCATGCATGTCTATTCTGAGAAAGACCCAGTTTAGTTAAATGTCAAGGACAGTGTACTATCAGTTACATGTGTTTTCCTATAAAGAAAAACAATGCATGCAGTCAAGGTAAAGGTTCCTTGAGGATTGCGTAATTCTAATAGGATGTGAGATTAGTGTGAGAGATCAGTGCTCCACTTGGTAATAGGAGGATCACCTAGGAGAAACTGCGGAAGGAAATAGGAGCTTGGAGGGTAGAGGAGAAGGCTTGCGAGAAGCTTTGATTGCTTGTGAGCATCCAAGAGGATTGTACTAAGAGCTAGCTAGCTCTAAGAGCTAAGGCATTGTGTAATCTTGATGTATTTCCATCTTGTATGATAATAAAGATAGTGGGGTTTTTAGCTTAGGCTTTCCCCTAAGTATTTTTTGTGTTTCATGTGCATTGATTCTTCTTCTTATGGTTATATGTGTTCAGCTCTAATTCAGCTCGATTGTTAAGCTTCCACAAGTTTGATAGTAGAAGTAGATTATAGTATTTTGCTTTGATATATGGAATAATCAAGTTAATCTACAATCAGATTTTCTACATAGATCTCAGAAGTATATTTGTAGAGATTTGCAGGAAATTCTACATCTTCCTCCTCTTCACAATCTATGCAGAATAATTTCTCAGCACACTTATGACCTTTAGTGTATTTGCTATTACTACTGTAACAAAGCCCTTTTTCTCTTTTTTCTTCCAATTTTTGTGGTGTCAACCTTGTAGGTTGTGGAAGGCTAGGGGCAAAAAAACTTCCATATTTATAGTTGTGAGTGGTAGGCTTCCTGGTTTCCATAATTTGGCTTTACATTTTTCTTCCTAACCAAAATGCCTTCTCCAATGAATCAGGTTCCCAAAGGCGAACCTCATGTTGGATATTATCCTTTAAAGTCCCTATGAACACATCAATCCCATGCTCCTCTGGAATATATTTTACCCTTATGTTCAATTTTTGGAAGTCCTCAATGTGCTCCATCATTGAACCCTTTTGTTTGAGATTTATCAATTGACTAAAAAAGGTGTTTCTTTTTGTATCCTCATAATGTGTTATCATTTCTTTTGTAAAAATTTCCCAAGTGACAATTTTTTTACGAGAGCAAAGCCATCGATACCATACAAACTAATTTGGTTCCAAATATAAAGTTTCAGTACATACCTTTTGTGTGTTTTGCACATTACGGAGATCGAAAAATTGATCCATATGTAGCATCCATGTTTCGAGATCCCTGCCATCAAACTTCCTCATATCAATTTTTGGAACATGGTGGGTCTTCAATCCAACATTACAGTCTATGAAATCATGATTAACAATTCTTTTTTTCTCATCATGAGTTTCCTTTACTACCTTTTCACCATTAACAACCATTTCTTATAGCAACTTATTCAAATTTATCTTCAATTCTTCCACCTTAGCATCCATGTGATTCATATTAGCTTCCATGCCATCCATATTAGCTTCAATTACCTTTTGTGAGCGTGAAATCTTTTGTACTTGGTCTTGTAATTTTCATATATCATGTTGCATTTCTTCCTCTTCTTCACAAGTCATGCTAGATCTTTCAGGTTTCTTACTAGGTGTTTCCATTTTTGTTTTTCAAGGCATTAATTAATGATAATAATTATGTGCTATTCCCTTTGAATTCCATCAAACTAATTTTTCAAACCAATCTTATGCAAAATTTTAAAAAAATTACACAACTTTGTTTTCACTTTGTAAGATCTCAATATTGAATCTAGTGTATCTCTGTAATTGCGGATCACTAATATCTAAAATCACATCCTACAGTAGCCCTTTGAGTCCTCTTTCTAACCTTGCAATTCTGATCAAGATTGGATTCTCCAAGGAAGAGTTATGCCAAATATCCCATGCTAACCTTATTATAGCCTAGTTCAATAGATCAACCTATGTGAAGTGCCACGTGCCATTGTTTCTGTTAGCCTCCTACTGCAGCAGGTTACTCATCTTTCATGATTGACATTTTTACACGCCAAATATGTCATTCTTCGCATGCTGCAATGTTCCATATTTGCTACAGATGCCAAAAAAGGATGCTAGGAGAATGTGCCAGTTCAAGTGCCATTGTTGTGTTCCAATTTTGATATACTGGTCCATTTTTGAAGAATTTCCGGTTATAGGGAGGTCCAACAGTTTAATCTTGGTCTCCCTAGGGTTCAATTTCCTATTTTAGAATATAGACAATTAACATCTATCCAAACAGCTTAATCTTGGCAAATCCCTAGATAGGTAGAGAAGCAAGGCTGCTCAACAGCTTAATATGAACCCCTGGATGAAATAAGTGTAGATGTAGATAGGAGGACAGAAAAAGAAAAAGTCGAATAGCTGGGTCTGCAAGTCTAAATGCACCCAAACCAAAAAGAAGAGAAAATGCTAGGTAAGTAGGCTGGGTAGGTAGTTTTGAGGTTGCAGAATGTTGATTTGTGATCAATTTCATGTTTTCAAGTGTCATATCTGTTCAGGTCACAATTATCAGGAAGTGGCATTTGAAGGACTCAAGCGAGGCATGTCTAACTCCCCCTTCTTCCTCCTTCCCCAAATCATTCACTAACCTCCCAAAGAGGTCAAGATCTGCTTGATATCTCTCACCTTCACCATTTTCATATCAACTGCCTTGGTAAAGATCTGCTTTGACCAAGGAATATTCGTACTCCCGTTATAAATCATTTTTCCCCTTAAAAAAGCCTGAGATTCACATACTTAGTGCTTTCTTATCATTTGTCATATTAACTACTAACTTTTACTATGTAGCTCCCTATCTATTTCCCCTTCCCCTACTAAAAAACTATATTTATAACTCCCCTATATACTTATCCCCTCCCCCTGGTTGAAAAATAACCATAAAGTTCACTTGAGAATTGCTAAGTTTATCTGGAACTTAGTAACAACCCTCCTTTCGTCTCAAAAATCCATCTTCCAATGCAAAGGACCCCTTCCTGTGCATTAAGTCCCCCTCCAAAGTATAACAAACCTCTTTGTAATGCCCTTGGACTCATTCCACGGCATAAATTCCTCCTTGCGTTGCACAAAACCTATGCCCCGCCCCTTTTTCCTAAAGTCCCGCCTGTAAATTAATTAACCCCGCTCGGATTTAACCCCAAAAAACCCATTTTTCTAATGTTTTTCCCCCGCCAAACTAAATATTAAAAATTAATTGGCGTGCGGCCCCTTCTTATATCGTCCGCACCTACCTTATCCGCCAGTCGTCAAATCTGACGCCGCCCGCTGATCTACGGTGGGCGGGTATTTCCCGCCTCGACATACTGAGGGTTAGCGCCCGGGAAGATCGGCGGTTTTGCCGTCGTACCCCAACCACGTGTCACCCTCCTGGCTGTGGAAGAGCCCCCCTGCCAATACCACCTAGGCGCAAAAGCAGTGCGCCACAAACCGGAAACTGCCCTCCCCTCGCATGACATGAGCGCCACGTCACCTGCCAAGTTACCGCCATCTCACCCCTTCTTGCTTGCGTCGGCCTGCCACCGTACTGCCACGTCATTGTCCGTCGTACTGCCACGTCACCCTACTGATGTCATCATGCTGACATCATCACCATACAAGAGGGTCCCACTGCTGATTTCATGCTGACGTCATTTGTCATATCGCTGACGTTATGCTCACGTCAACAGCTGAAAAAACGCGCAAGTGCAAAATTGAGGCTTTGGAGGCCGAGAATGAAATTATGAGGCAGTTTTCGATGTGCGATTAGCGCTTAGCGCTAATCGCGCATTGCTACGGGAAATGGGCCAAATTGTGGAATCTTTGATTCCTTAGCCATTTTTGCGCCGAAATGCAGAAAAGGCTCGATTTCGCAGTTTTTAGCGTATTAGAAGAAAGAGAGAGGCCCGGTTCAAGTATCAAAGTGTATCAGAGCAAAAGCGAAGCCAAAATTAATGTCAAAGAGCATCAGGATGCGGCAAAGTGTATCAGTAAAGATCTGTTAGCAGCCCAAAGCAAGAAAACATTAAAGAACCCTCCAGCAAAGTCAACAAAATAGTAAAGGCAATCAAAGAAACCTCAAATCACACTTACTGCACATCAAAGTCACATAAGATTAGTGGACCAAAACTCAAAGCACAATTATTGTAGAACCACTGCTCGAGGTCACCAAGGACACCATATTAACTCATTTTGATCCAGCTGCCTCTGGCGCAGCCCAAAGGATATTTACTTGCATTTAACTCCAGCACAAGTTTTCGTTTAAAATCTTTTCCCGCAGACCTGTTTAGGTCAGCTGGATATTTTACCTATAAAGACGACCCTGAACAATGTAATGAGGGTTAGTTTTTGTTGGTTGGATGTTTTGCTTGAGTAGAGACTCGCACTGTATATTTGATAACTTCTATAATCAAAGACTGCTTACGAGCTCGGAGAATAAATTGTGTACTGTGTTTAATGGTTGAAGAGTGACTGTGGAATTCTTGTGCTGGTACATGACTCAATAAGTGTTTCTTACCTCTGTTTTTCCATTCATACATCATTATCTAAGCAGCAGAAAGAAATATTAGCTTAGAACTTGTTTAATTGCACCTTATGCTCAATTTCTGCTGTTTCTTTATGTTTTTCATCTATTTTATGCATAAATATGAATTCCACCTAACTCATATTTGCCCTAATTCACCATGTATGACAGTTATCCAGGGATTCTTAACTGCCCCTAGATAGAGCTCATTTTCCTTCCCTCTGTTAAGCTGGTTGAGAGATTCTTAATTGCGTCTCATTCCTTACATTTCACTCCATATCTTTAGCTTGAAGGTTGTTTCATGTGCAGCTACCTTGCTCCATATTCCTCTTGTGATCAAGAAAGCCTACCTGTGGTCCTACTCCTTGACTCCATGCCCAATGGTTTGAAACTTATCACTCTGTGCATTCCTCTCTGCTTGAACGCATATTCCTTCCATTCAAACACCATCCAAACCTAAACAAAACCCACTGAACCCCATAGCTAGCCTAAAATCATCATCAACAAAGCTAAATCATCAAGAGAGAACCCTCTCTGATTACATGTGGGCTAGAACCTATAATCCAAAGATTGGTTTGTGGTTACCTCGGCCGTATCCCTTCAGGAGCTTAGGGACAACCTGAGTGATAACATAATGGCGACTCCACTGGGGACCTTCCTCAGATAATCTCACAAAACCAGTCCGAAGCTCCGCAGAGTAAGAAACCGACCTTTAAAAGTTTCTGTTAACCTGTATTCTTAGAAAAATTCCCAAAAAATAAGCTAGAAGTTGGATCCCAAGAAGCATTCACGTTACACAAGATCAAATACAGATCCAAATCCCCTAGCTATTTTTGATAACCCCAATATAATTCCTAAGATCCTTAGAAAACAAGAGCAACAAGAAGGTTTGACTGCTTCCAGTCCTGAAATAGTTCAGTGTAGCCATTTAGCAACCCCTGTTAAAGTTATGTTCTGTTCTAACCCTACTTCCCCTTGTTCATCGTCCACTTCTACAAACCCTATTTCCACACCTCCATCCACTGCGAATACCACCACTACTACTCCAATTATCCTAGTTGCCCCAGTTGTTCCACTTACCCCAGTTGTCCCACTTATCCTAGTTGTTATGGCTAATAGATATGCACCTTTACAGCTGCTTGCAAATCCCAGGGCTATGCCTCAAGATTACGAGACTAAAATTACCTATTTTGATGGCACAAATTCCTGCACAACCCTTCAGCATACAAAGAAAATGCAGGATTACTTTGAGAGTTATGAGATTGATGATGACCGTGTAAGAATGAATATTTTTGTCCAAAGTTTGACCGGTGATGTCAGGACTTGGTTTAGAGCACTCCCATCCAATTCCATAAGAGACCCATAAGCCTTATATCAGTCCTTTATCAATAGGTGGGAGAAAAATAAAGACCCCTTGCACATATTATCTGAATATGACACTATGAAAAGAGGCCCTCAGGAGACTGTTTTGGATTACTGTGCAAGGTTCAATAATGTCTACAATGCAATATCACAGAACTTAAGACCTCCACCTGATCTTGCTTTGTACAAATTCCCTGATGGTTTTGATGCTGAAATGGATTATCAGCTAAGGGAAAGAGCCCCTCAAAGCCTTGCAGAGATGAAAAATGTTGTTGTTAGTGTGGTGGAAAACCTAATTGCCAAAAGAAATAGAGCTAGAACTGAGAGAAGAAGTACCTTTAAGGGAGAACCCTCAGCCTTAGACCAGAAGTTGGATGCTATTATCAATGGCATGCATAGGCTGGGAGACAGAGTAGAGAGTGTTGAGAGGAAATCATCATGGGAAGGGAAACAACCCAACAACATAAGGAATCCAAACTTCACAAAAAATCAAACCACAAATGTTGGAAGGGCTAGTCTCGACCATGATATTAGGCCTCCTTTCCAAGAAAACTACGCAGAGGCATCGACATCCAGTGAGCCCACAAAAGAGACTCACATGAAATTGATAGATTCGAAAAATGAGTAGCAAATCTTTCTCACTCAAGAAGACCAAGACTACCCTCATATAAAACAATTTCAGACCAAGACGGGAGAGTCTTTTGATTTTAAACAAGGTTATGATTCTGCTATGTATGAGGTCCACAAACAATATAAACTGAGAACAAGAACCATTGAAGTCCCTGCACCAACCAAAGTAAAGGACAACAAACAGCCTAATAAGATTAAAGGCAGGGTTGTCATAACAGAACTAGCTGATATTACTGTCCCAAACCTGCATCAAGTGATTGTAGAGGACATATCAGACATACAACCTCCTACTGATCAACCTCTACCTTCTTCTTCCTCAAAAGAAAATTTGAACGACACTCCAAAAAATCTTCCCAAGACAGAAATACCACAAACTGTCATTCACCATAACATAGACAATCTAAAGGAAAACACAAAGACTATTCGTGAAAAGGAGAAATATGCTACTATTAACACAAAGAATCCATCAAAAAAACCATTCAATTTAGAAGCAAAGATTGGAAAACTTAAAATATCCATCCCCCTCTCAGAACTTGCCAAACATGATGTATATAGGCAACAAATTCAAAGATCACTTCAACTACCAGAGGTCAGGGATGATTTAAATGTTTTAGATGATACCCCTGAGCTGTTGTTTGGTCTAGAAGTTAATGGAAAAACAACATATGGATTTGTTCCACCTTTTTATGTCAGTCTGCACATACATGACAAAATCTTGCACAATGCTATGTTTGACTCAGGTGCCTCACACAATCTTATGCCCAAAGCTATGATGGAAAAGCTAAACCTTGATGTCACAAGACCCTACAAGGATCTATACTCCTTTGGCTCAAGTCAAGTCAAATGCTTATGCTTAATCAAATACCTTTGTGTGTCTTTAGTCCAATTTCCCAACAAGACAATCCTAATGGACATAGTAGTTGCTGACATTCCAACAAAATATGGTATGCTCCTATCAAGATCATGGGGAGAAAATCTCCAAGGATCCCTTCAACTCGACCTTTCTTATGCCACTATATCTGTCTTTGGGCAACCAAAGAGACTGTATAGAGAAACACTGATGAAGTATGTGGTGAGTAGTGAGGAGATGCCCCAAAATTTTCCGATATACTTAATCCATTATGATATGGATTCATTTATTCTTTTCAATGATGATAACGTTCCTCCAACAAATGAGAAGCCTCTAGCTTCAGAGCTAGAGACATGCATAAATGAAGAACCGTTGCTCGTGCCCATGAAATAGTCACAATAGTCAAGGCAGCTAGTAAACAAGAAGAACCTCCTCAAACTGAAATTTTAGATCTGCCCAATCCTAAAATAACTGAAACTCTTGATACAAACCAAAAACAAGAAATTACATGGTATTTAGAGTTTGATGGTTCTTTCAACAAGTTAGGAGCAGGGGTAGGTGTATGGATTCACAATACACATGACAATCATGCAGAAGGCCATGCCTACAGACTAAATTTCAGATGTACCAACAACATGGCAGAGTATGAAGCTCTTCTCTTAGGCCTAAAACTGCTCAAAGTTCTAGGAGCTACAAAAGTGTCCATTCTAGGTGACTCTGATTTGACCATCCAACAAATGAAGGGCAACTTCATTACTAATGACAATAGGATGAGGGCCTATAGGACTGCTGCAACAGATATACTTAACACCTTCGCTGAATCCGAGCTTGCCAAGATTTCTAGAAACCATAACATACATGCCCACAACCTAGCCACTTTTGCTAGTACATGCAAGCTTCACTTTGAGCCAAATCACCATTTTACTGCTGAGATAAAACATAGGCCCATTGTTCCTAACAATATTAGAGATTGGAAAGTATTTGAAAATGATGCCCACATTAACAATTTCCTTACTCTTGAGGGCGAGTTTTCAAATTTAAACATTGACATGGAGGTCGTGAACAATTCCCAAAAACAAACAAATGAGAATCAGCAGGCTGTAACAGCTGCAACAGAAAAACAAATCCTGAACCCAACTGTTTTTGACAATGCAAACATAGAACAGCTGAAACATATGCATTTAGAGGAAACCGCCAAAGCAGAGGCTGAGTTCATTGATCTAAAGAATAATTTTCTGCCTGCTAGCCTTACTCCATTAGAAGATATGTTTGATGACAATTATGTGCCCAAAAAGCCAAAAATGGAGCCTTTAGATGCTGCTATAGAAGAACACAACATAGGGACAGTAGAACGACCCAAAATGATTAAATTGTCCAAAAATCTGCCCCCTGATCAAAAGCCAAAGTATGTGGATTTGTTCAAAGAGTTCCAAGATGTATTTTCTTGGAGTTATCAGGACTTGAAGTCCTATGACACCTCAGTGATTCAACATACCATTCCCTTAAAACCAAATAAAAAACCATTCAAGAAGAAACTTAGAATAATAAACCCAATGCTTCTTCCCCTCATTGAGAAGGAAGTAAAGAGAATGTTTGAAGCAGGTATTATAGCACCCATCAGATTCTCTGAATGGGTATCCAATCTGGTTCCCACAAGAAAACAATCAGGTGACATCAGACTGTGTGTAGACCTAAGAAACTTAAACCAGGTCTCTTTAAAAGACCACTACCCTCTACCTAAAATGGACCACATCCTACAAAGAGTAGTGGGTTCCTCTAGAATTTCTTTACTAGATGGATTCTCAGGTTTCAATCAAATACTTGTTCACTCAGATGACCAAGACAATACAACCTTTACTACACCCTGGGGAACATTTAAGTATGTTAAAATGCCTTTCGGGCTAAAGAACGTTGGTGCCACCTTTCAAAGGGCAATGAATATTGCATTTGCCAAGGAAATCCATGAATTCCTTGTTGTCTATCTTGATGACTTAACCCCTTTCTCCAAATCAGATCAAGAGAACCTCAAACAATTAAGGTAGATCTTCATGACATGCAGGAAATATGGCATTTCCTTGAACCCCAAGAACTCCTTGTTTGGCCTTGAGGAAGGTAAGTTGCTAGGCCACATCATCTCAAAAGACGCTATCAGAATCGATCCGAAAAGAATTCAAGCAATCCTTCAAATTCCATACCCAAGAAACATAAAAGAGTTGCAAGAATTCCTCGGAAAGATCAATTTCCTAAGGAGATTTATCCCAAACTTAGCAGAAATGATAAGACTATTAAGTAACATGTTAAAAAAGGATGCCAGCAGGCTTTTGAAAGTATCAAATCCGCCTTGACTCAAACGCCCGTACTCACAAGTCCACAATTTGAAAAGTATTTTATCATCTTTTCCTTTGCTTCGGAGCACACGATATGTACTGTCCTTCTGCAAAAGGATGATCAAGGAAATGAAAAGCCTATTGCATTTTTTAGCCGAACCTTAAGAGATGCACCTTTAAAATACAAAATCATGGAAAAACAGGCCTATGCCCTTGTCAAAGCCATCAAAGACTTCAAAGTTTATATTTTGTATTCACATGTGATTGCTTATGTCCCGAACTATGTTGTAAAAGACATATTAACTCAAGAGGGACTAGAAGGCAAAAGAGGCAAATGGATTGCCAGTATTCTTGAATATGACATTGAGATAAAGCCCACAAAGCTGAAAAGGGACAAGGTTTAGCCAAGCTAATGTCCGAAACAAATATTCAGGCCTTAGACATCAACCAGCTGGACAATGAACATGAGATAGCGACTCCACAGATCAGTGAAACCTTTTTACAATCCCCATGGTATGCCGATATTTTCTATGTATTGTTAAACTTGTGTGCTCCCCCAGGATTGTCTAGAACGAAGAAAAGATTTTTGAAGATGAAAGCTCTAAAGTTTTGTGTCTTAGATGGTGCCCTGTTTTGGAAAAATCATGAAGGAATACTGCTAAACTATTTAACCATAAATGAAACCAACAGCATCATGAAAGAATTCCATGCAGGGGACTGTGGAGGGCATCTATATTGGAAGTCCACTGCTGACAAGATTTTAAGGGCTGGTTATCATTGGCCCTCTCTATTTGCAGATGCCAAAAAATTTGCTGTCTCATGTCACAAGTGCCAAATCTTTGAAGGAAAAAGAAAATTTCTCCCTTTTCCCATTAAGCCTATCTTAACCGAACAACCTTTTCAACAATGGGGTATTGACTTCATAGGTGAAATCCACCCCTCTTCTTCAGGCCAGCATAAGTGGATTTTAACAACCACTGACTATTTCACCAAGTGGATTGAAGCCATCCCATGTAGGCAAGCCAATGACTCCACTATTATCTGGTTCCTTGAAGACAATATCCTTTCTAGATTTGGCTGTCCTGAGAAAATCATCACTGACAATGCTGCTGCCTTCAAATCCAAAAAGATGATCAACTTCTGCCATAAATTTCATATTACCTTGGGCCATTCCACAGCCTACTATCCTCAAGGTAATGGCCTGGCTGAGTCATCCAACAAAAGCCTCATCAATATCATAAAGAAAGTACTAGAAGAAAACAAAAAGAATTGGCATAGGAAGCTCACGAATGCCTTGTGGGCAGATATACTTTCAACCAAGAAATCCATTGGGATGAGCCCTTATGAGATAGTATATGGCATGGAAGCCAGATTTCCTTCATCCTTGGGCATCCCAATTATCAAGCTGCTACAGGAGATTCAGGCTGAACCAAATAATATTCAACGAAGGATTAATCAGACCATTCATCTTCAACAAACCAGAGAGCAAGTGTATGACAGAGCTCAAGTTGTGTAGGAGAGGCTGAAGAAAGCATTTGACAAAAGGACCAAGGCTGAGGATTTCTACATTGGTGACAAAGTTCTAAGATGGGACTCACGAAGAGAAGACAAGGGCAAACATGCAAAGTTTGATTTTCTTTGGAAAGGTCCATTCATGATCAGTGTTGTGCAAGGCAATAACACATATTTCCTCAAATCTGTAGATGGCAGCACAACTGAAGAGGGCCTTGTAAATGGCCGAGTGTTGAAACATTATCGAGATCCATTTTAAAAGGATCCAATGCCCCTGTGTATATATTTGTATATTGATGTGTGTATATATGTCAGCCCTGTCCTCTTAATGTTTGTATAATGCAATCTGATTGCTTGCAACCAAGCAGCGAAGTTGTGAAGACAGAGCGAAGGCAGTCCTCCATTTTAATAATCAGTCACGGCATCATTCTTAGGAGAAACAACACAACAAAGTTTATAAGGTACAACCCGTGCAAATCATCCATTTCAACAGGCTCCGTCTTTTGCATTGCTTTCAGCACAAGGGTACAACGAAATATTGAGTGAAAGGAGCAAATAAAAGTACATAATGATGCTCAGGACCAATTGAGATATATTCGAAAGCACTCAAGGGCTTAAGGGATAGCGCCGTATTTTACAGCAATTCATGTCAGGAGGAGGTTGCGTTCAGGACTTTAAACTTCAATTGCCTGACATCCAGCAAAAGGAAACGTTCTTGTTGATTCTTTGTTTTGAATCATATTGGAGACCGACACTCAGGGCAATTTGGACATTTAGAGCAACCTTAACAGGATAAGAACACTGCTGTATATCATAGAGAAATCAATTAAAAATGCTGCAATCAGGCTTCCACAACTTTGGTTAAAAGCATCAAAAAGGAGGAACGTTCTTGATTTTACATCAGCAACCTTCTCAAAGACAGATTTAAAGCAAAATGTCTCAGTTTTGATCCATGTATTAAGACTATTCCAAAGGGCAGTGCTCAGGTAACATTGTACCCAACATTAAGCACGCAGAAGAAAGCAGGCGATGCTATATAGTTCACAATAATTCAGTCGGGGATAAGTGTTGTTCTTTTTCCAAAGTTTCAATCATTTACAATTAGCAAAAGAAGTGTTCCTAGTGCACAGCAACACCAGAAGATCAAGGCAGTCTGACCTGTTGTTCTTGAATTTTCACAAGGAAAAGCCATCCCCAAGTGGAGCCACTATTAGCCTCCTGCTGCAGCAAGTTACTCATCTTTCATGATTGACATTTTTACATGCCAAATATGTCATCCTTTGCATGATGCAATGTTCCATATTTGCTAACAAAGGCCAAAGAAGGACGCCATGAGAATGTGCCAGTTCAAGTACCACTGCTGTGTTCCAATTTTGATCTACTATTCCATTTTGAAGAACATTCAGTTAAAGGGAGGTCCAAATAGTTTAATCTTGGTCTCTCTAGATTTCAATTTCCTGTTTTAGAATATAGAGAATGAATATCTGTCCAAACAGCATAATCTTGGCAGATTCTTAGACAGGTAGAGAAGCAAGGGTGCTCAACAGCTTAGTCTGAGCCCCTGGATGAAATAAGTGTAGATGTAGATAGGAGAACAGAAAAAGAAAAAGTTGAAAAGTTGGGTTTGCAAGTCTAAGTGCACCCAAACAAAAAAGAAGAAAAAATGCTAGGCAAGTAGGTTGGGTAGGTAGTTTTGAGGTTGCAGAATGTTGATTTGTGATCGATTTTATATTTTCAAGTGTCATATATGTTCAGGTCACAATTATCAGACAAGTTTCATATGGAGGAGCTCAAGCGAAGCATGACTAATTTCCCCTTCTTCCTTATTCCCCAAGACACTCACTAATCTCCCTGAAGAGGTCAAGATCTTCTTGATGCCTCTTAGTTTCGTCATTTTCCATATCATTCACCTTGGTAAAGATCTGCTTTACGCAAGGAATATTCATACTCCCTTTATGAATCATTGTTTCCCTTAATAGCCTAAGATTCACCCACTTAGCGCTTTTTCATCATGGTCATATTAACTACTAACTTACTATATAGCTCCCTATCTATCTCCCCATCCCCTACTAAAACTATATTAATAACTCCCCTACATACTTATCCCCTCCCCTTGGTTGAAAAATAACCATAAGTATTCCTTGGGAATTGCTAAGTCTGCGTGAAACATAGCAAGAACCCTCATTTTGCCCCTTTAAAAAACTATCTTCCAATGCAATGGACTCCTTCCTAAGCATAAAATTCCTATTTTTAGGTTATCGGACCTCTTCCGAGGCCTCAAATGCTCTGCAAAATCATACATACCCTTCCTCTGATCGCAATAACCCTTGCCGATTGCCGTAACATTCTTCTGATCCCTTTGGATCCCCCTCCGACGCGATTATCGCAGTCAAAGGTCACAAAGGTAATGTGGCTCATTGTTGTTTCTACCCGATGGATGCTCTGCCGATGCCATTTCGCAATCGGCGTATCGCAAAAACTATATGTCACATATATATGCCCCTTCCCCTTTCTGCCGATGCGATATCATGAGATCGGCAATCGGCAGTTGCAAGAGCCACGTTCCAAAAATGCATGCCGCTTCCTTTTGCTCCGATGCAACATTGCCATAGCATCAAGAGAATATATTGCATCACAAATACTTCCTCGCCGCATGCCTTCATTTACTTATATATTTCGTTTAAAACATGATTTATCATTAAGACAGGGTTTCACTGCAAATACATCACATACCGCAGCATTTCAGTTATCGCTATCGCATCGCAATAACATATAAGGCACCATACTATCCAACGCCCTGCCACGTCACCCTGCTGACATCATCCGTTGTACCAGGACCCACCGCTGACGTCATGCTGATGTCACCCACCAAAGAAGGGCGCGCAAGCGCGAAAATGCATCTTAGGAGGCCCAGATTCAAATTCTGAGGCAGTTTTCGATGCGCGTTTAGCGCTAATATCGCATCGCTACAGGAAATAGGCCAAAATGGGGAATCTTGAGGGAATCCTTTGATTCCATACCCGTTTTTACGCCGAAAAGAGCAGAAAAGGCCTGATTTTGCAGTTTTAACGTATCAGAAGAAAGAGAGAGACCCGGTTGAGGCATTAAAGAGTGTCAGCGCAAATGCAAAGCCAAAATCCATGTCAAAGAGTATCAGTGTTGTGGCGAAGCGTATCAGTAAAGATGTTCTCAGGGCTCGAGGCAAATAAAACATTAAAATAAATCCTTGAATGTCAAGAAGCGGTTAAGGAACCATTCAAAGCTCATTATCACAGTGACTGCACATTAAAACTCACATAAGATCAGTGGACCAAAGCTCAAAGCTCAGTTATTGCAACAACACTACACCAAGTTACAAAGGTCACCACATTAACTCCTTTCGATCTAGTTACTTCTGGCGCAGTTCAATAGATATTTTATTTTGCATTTAATTTCAGCACAAGTTTAGGTTTAAAAACTTTTTCCCACAGACCTGTTTAGGTCGGTTGTAATAAATACTTCTGGATATTTTACCTATAAAGAGAGCCCTGAACAATGTAGCAAGGGTTGGGTTTTGGTTGGTTAGATGTGTTGCTTGAGTAGTGACTCACACTGTATATTTGATACTTTCTATAATCAAAGACTGCTTACAAGCTTGGAGAATGGATTGTTTACTGTGTCTAATGGTTGAAGAGTGACTGTGGAATTCTTGTGCTGTTACATGACTCAATAAGTGTTTCTTACCTCTGTCTTTCCATTCATATATCATTATCTAAGCAGCAGAAAGAAATAATAGCTTAGAATTTGTTTAATTGCACTCTATGCTCAATTTCTGTTGTTTCTTTATGTTTTCATCTGTTTTAGGCATAAATATGAATTCCACCTGGCTCATATTGCCCTAATTCACCATGTATGACAGTTATACAGGGATTCTTAACTGCCCCTAGATAGAGCTCATTCTCCTTCCCCCTGTTATGTTGATTGAGAGATTCTTAAGTGCCTCTCATTCCTTACGTTTCACCCCATCTCTTTAGCTTGAAGGTTGTTTCATGTGCAGCTACCCTGCTCCATATTCATCTTGTGATCAAGAAAGCCTACCTGTGGTCCTACTCCTTGACTCCATGCCCAATGGTTTGAAACTTATCACTCTATGCATGCCTCTCTTCTTGAAAGCTCCTCCTTCCATTCAAACACCATCCAAACCTAAACAAAACCTACCGAACCCTATAACTAGCCTAAAAACATCATCAACAAAGCTAAATCCAAAAGAGAGAGCCCTCTCTGATTGCAGGTGGGCTAGAACCTACAGTCCAAAGATTGGTTTGTGGTTACCTCAGTCGTATCCCTTCAGGAGCTTAGCGACAACCTGAGTAATAACATATTCAATATCAAGAAATATTATTGATGCAACCCCTTATAGTAATGCTTAGTTTCCTTCATCTTAATAAACATAATACATGTTTTTATTTTTGTGGAACTTATTTCATCACTATCCAATCCTTTCTCTTCTCTTAAAGGAAACCAATACAAAACATAATAAATATCTTCAATGTATCCAAAACCATTAGAGACGAGTCTACAATAAATAGATGATGCATGGTTTCCATAACCTTTCCCTTTAATGATTTATCCATGGTGTAAAATTCAGTATTTACATGAAGAGAAATATATGGCCTTTTAGGATATCATAACATCAAAGTTGTAAACATTGCTTTTATGAGTGACCTAATAGTTGTAGTAGTATTTGCGATCTCTGAAATTGAGTGTTCTAATAAATGTCAATGGAGAGGTATGTTAAGTCTATATCTACATGCCTTGAGAGTCCAATGTCCATGAACTTGCAATTTACTTTCTCGGCGGGGATAATATTCGAGGAAATGCCATGCCATTGATACATTGAATGGAGCCATTGAATGAATTTTATTTTCTAGAGATTTATTTTTAAGAAATTATTCTAATCATGAAATCTATTCTTATGGAAATCATCATACAAGGTACCCTTGGGAATGGATTAGTGAATGACTAGAGGTTTCTTTGCATTCATCTAATACCTTTGAAGGAACCAAAGACATTAGGCATTCACCCAAGGCAAGAATCAAGCCTCATTTAGGAATTGATTAGTGCCCTTTGAGTTGGCCACCTTCAGAGTCCTTCTGGCCATGAGTGTGCCATCTTTCGACATGTAGTTGTGTACATCACCTAAAGCACCATTGAATAATACCTATTTATATAGGAATCAATTATGGCATTCTTCATTTTCTCGATAAACAAAATCTTCACACACAACCTTAGGACTCTTAGAGGTTAATATGCTTAATCTTTCTTTCTCACATATTGTATCTTATTCATCTTTTGAAAATATATTTTCCTCTATCTTATCAAATTTATGATCGTTAGGAATAAACAACATCAAATTGACCCTGAGAGGTTGCCTGCGTATCATATTCACTTGGTTAAAAGTAAATTCCAATAATATGGATATACTATGTAAAAAAAAAGATATTTGTTTAGATATATTATACAAAGAACATTGTACATATATATTAATAAATTGAATTAGCGAAAAATGGCTAAATTTTTTATTTTATTTTATTTATATTTTTTTCCCATGCAAAAAACCTAAAATTTCAATTAATATAAATAAAAAGTACACTTTGAAAACATAACTAGTGTGTTTGTAGTTGTGATCCAATAGAGGGTCAATAAAAGAGTAAAAAATGGACTGAGAGGTGATTGCGGGGTCATCAAACCATATGTCTCAAAAAATAAATGAGAAATAACAAACTATGTACAAAAAACTATTGCTCACTAATGCAAAGTTTTTCTCTTTTTCCTTTTTGTTTGTTCACTTTTTTCCAACCATCGAAGTTTCGTTCAACAAGAACCAATGCCAAATCAAGACCCTCATGAGAAGCCTCCTTGTCTGAATCTAAACTTTCTAATATGTGTGCCCTTTTGGATCCACAAGATCCATCCAATTTCATAGTGTCTTCAAGACCCTTTTCAGCCTAATATTCAATGTCAGTGGTTTGCTATACCATAGCACCTCCTTCTAGGACAACATACTACAAATCTATTCCACTTGTACCATCTTGGCCTAGGTGGCTTTCGTTCTTGACTTCTTCATTCTCAGAGGGGTATTTTTTTGTGAACTACCATCCTTTTGTTTTGTTTGCTGGTTTTTTATTCTTCTTGGGATTCCTTTCTACTTGGAGACATGAATGTTGTAAATGACATATCTGATAACAAATACGACACCTAAATGTCATGTTTTCATACTCTAAAACTTGTGACCAACAATTTTTTGGGACTTCAAATTTTTGTGATCGGGAAGTCCTTTACTAAGGTTAATCTCCACACATATTCTAACAATGTGAAGATACCATTTTTTGCTCTTTCTATACCAAAATTTTTGAATTTTCCCAATGTATTATCGATATCTTCCATAACTTGATGATGCCAGAAAGGGAGAGGAATATTTGGGAGTCTAACTCAAATTGGCATCGTGGATACCGCCATAAAGTTTGCATCAAACTAGAGGAACCATGAAATAGTGAAAATTGCAACTCTTCTCCAAAACCAGGGTCCCACATTTAAAGTAAAGTACATGTCCTTCTATGTTTCAAGCTAAACTATATGGAAACGTTTAGAGCATAAAAATATTTCAAAATTATGAGTCAAAGTTGTTGCAACCATTGAATGAGCTCTTTTGGTTTTAGCCAAAAGCCATTAAATATGCAAATGATAACTTTTGTTTATAGGGCAGATAATATGGAGTTTACCATTAGAAGATTTATTTCCATTTCAATGATATTTTCCATTTGTTGAACTATATATTGCCCCGGGATTCTTGAATTCAATATAATGAAAACTCTAACAACACTTTCCAACCTAAATCATGGTTGTAGTGGTAGTACATGGAATTGGGGAGGTATTTACACTATGGATGCATCCATATGTGTCATTCATATTTTGTAAGAAAATTGAATGATCATAAATCAAATTTAATATCACATATTACTTGATAATCAAACTAGTATCACTCCTCAATCACTCGAACATGCATCATCTTGGCTTCCAACTATACTCAGCAATAACATAAGATCATGAATGATTAATTATCAAAATTACGTGTATAACAAATTATTTTTCATCAACTTTTATCATCATCTAATGTGGAATAATCTAATGTCATCTATCCTTATAATCATAACCTATGGGATAATGATTCATTTGTTAAGTTTTAGTGTTATTGTAAGTTGTTATTTTTAGTGAGAAATTGGTGGAGAAATTAATGGAATGAGTAATGAGATATTTATGGTGCCATTGATAAGAGATTTATGGAATGATTGAGAGATTATAAGAGATGCCAGATTCATGTAACCTCTTCTCACATATATAAATATATGATTTTATAATAAACCTCTTCTCACTTCTCACATATATAAATATATGATTTGATAATAAAATTAGTTGAGAATTGATTTGATAATAAAATTAGTTGAGAATTGTTGTACGCATTATTGTTGAATTTTTACTAGTTAATTTACTGGTGTTTTTTCTTTCATTTGGTCTGAGAGGCATTGCCAAAGAATTTGAGATATTTGCGAATCTGAAGCCTGTATGAACCCTGTCAAGTATGTCAACAACGTGTGTAAAGCATCCAAGAATCGAGAAGATGCATTGAAGACATAAAATTGGAGCAAATGTGTTGAAGATCTGCACTACGGAAAATTTCTGTGGAGTATTATGGGTTGGAGAAGAGCTGCCATTGAAGTTGCAATCAATATGTGGAGCAAACTAACTTTCCTGGATACTTATGTGCTCCATGCAGTAGTGTGGATGCTTGCGTTGACGTCAACGCATGGTTTGAATTATTGGAATTTCCATTTTATTCTTCAATTGGTATCGTGTGGTTCGAATGCTTTGAACCCGTGTATGTTGCATATGCGTTTTTAATTTGAACCTGTGTATGCCTTTATTCTTCATCACAAGTGCATCTTATATTTAGGCAAGGCTATGATTTTTATATATAATATGGTAAACCTATTAAAAAATCTGAAGTTACATGGACTTACTACCATATAATCTTTTTAAATGGATATATTCACTTTCTATTGTTTTTAAGGAGAAATACTTAGTGGAGATGCATGTAAAAGTTGGTTTCTTATTGAAAATGCATGGAGAGAGAATGAGTGTTTAGTGCATGAGAGAGAATTAATGGGTTCCTAGGATTGAGTGTGGATTGAGTGTGTTTTAGTTTAAAAATGGAGGGTACTTTTCCAAATTCCCTTAAAAGATATTAAAAAAAAAAAAAAAATTAAGGGAAGGATTGGTAATATAGTTGAAAATTAAAGGTGATCAGTGTTAATCATCTTTGTTGATAACAAGAAATTGGGTGTAATTGTGTGTTTATTGTGCTATTTTGTTTTTTCTTGTTAGTGTAAAGTTTTTGAAGAAGTGTACCTAAAATTCTTCACTCAAGTTACTAGTGACAAAAACCCTAACAACAAAATATCGTTGTCTATGCTTCAGATATGCAATGAAAAATGAAGAAAAACCCTGCAACAAATGATCATATGCGACCAAAACAATATAGCAACAAAGATAAAAGTGTAGCAACCTAATGGATCAGATGAATAAGCACATTTTATTAATAAAAATGATACACTTGGTTAGGATAATTTATAAACTTGGGTCTAAAGATCCCCTCCGCGGGATGGGTCCTTTTGATATCCTTATGCTTCATTGATCTGTTTCTCTCTCTCAACTTGCAATGGGCAGAACTATATATATATCTTGAATCCAAGTGGGAGCTCAATGTGATGAGACGATAATGGTGACAATGAAAATGGTCATGGTAAAGAATGAATGGAAAACCTTATTATTTATAACAAAGTATTGAGCTAAATTAAGAATTATAAAATAATAAAATATTATCGACAAAATCAAAATTTAGCTGTTGGAAATACTTTATCATATATTTGACAATGAAAAGATATTTAGAATGTTCAAATATCTTTATTTAGAAAGTGGTTGAAGTAATTAAAAAATAAAAATGATTTATTAATTACTTTGTGAGAATTAAGAAAGAAATAATTATTAAATAGTGGTTTAATAATTATCTCATAAGGAAAATATGGAATAAATAAGGAATAATAAACAAATAGTGATTTATTTAATTATTCCAACGTGATTTTTGGGTAGCGGAAAGGCTCTACAACTTCAACGGCAGCCCCTCATTATCATCTTGCAGGGAGGACTTTCTTCCAAGCTCGTAACAGCTCAGTTGAAGGCTTTCACAAGTCTGCAGGCATCCCCTCTCATCGAGAGAAGGAATCAAGTCTGGAAAGCAGCTCCTTATGGTTTTCACTTTCGCAAAAAGGGTTTCACTTGTTTCATTTTCACCTGCAATCTCTAGGATTACAAGACCGGGGCAATGTCCACCAGTCATCCCTTCTTGGGTGTGAGCCACAATCCCTCTTGCAGCAACAGGATGGCAAGGAGATGGCTAGGGTTCCTAGCACGCCATGCGATGTTGCCAACACATTGCATCAACCGACAAGGCCAGAGATATACTTTGGAATCAAATCTGCCGCCCACAAGATGGTGCGAGAATGGATAGGGGCTGAGGAGCCTACTGCGTCCCGGGTTTCAACAAGACAGGGGAGGTCCTATGCAAAGGTATAGAGGCCGACTAAAGCAGACCCAATAAAACTTGACGCAATGACTGGGTAATTGAAAATGACCCATACAAATCAGATCCAAAGGAACCATGGCACGAATAGAATTCAAAAATCAGTGGTGTATTGGGGTTTACAGAGAAAATGCCCAATCCAACAGATTGTGGCTCCAAAAAGGTTGTTTCAAACGGCATGGGTGAAGATCTGATAAAAATCTTCATCAAATCAATAGGGGGCATACATCATTGCATGCGGCTCAGAAAGGGACTGAATATTCAAGAGTTAAAGAAGGAAATCCAGATCCAACTTGGAACCCCCACCAAATACCAAAATCTGATATATACAGGACGTAATCTACAGGATTTACATACTATTCAGGAATATGATATAATCAATGATTCAATCATCATTCTTAATATGAGACTGCGTGGCGGGTGCAATGGAGCCATCTCAAAAAATACAGGTTCATTTCAGGATGCAATCAAAGGAAAGGAAAAAATGCAACACAAATCAGCACCAGCACCAAAGCTACCAGGTCCCTATATTGTGGAACAAAAACTGGAATCCCCAATGCTCCAAGTAACTCTATCAGAGGTAACTAATCTACATATTGATCTATCCAAAAATGTTGTCATTTGTAGATTTAACGGGTTTTAGCCAAAATCCGACTCTCTGCATCAATGGATCTTCTCCGCTTGGTCAACTAACTGTGAAATACGCCTATGCTCAAAAGGTTTTTTCATAGTCAGATTCAACAGAGAACAAGAACGAGATAGTATTATCAATCAGGGGCCATGGTTTTGGGGCAATGTTGGCCTCTTCACCAACCCCTGATTTGTTGATTTTGATGCAAATACTATGAAATTCTCAACAATGCCTGTTTGGGTGAGGTTACATAACCTCCCTCTACACTTCTGGGATCACAAAGTTTTAATAGCCATTGGGAATTCCTTGGGGAAATTCCTAAAAATAGATGAAGACAGAGTTATCAGGGGAATCTTCACATTTTCCAGAATATGTGTAGAAGTGGACCTGAGTCAAGGACTACCTGATCACATTACATTAAGCTACAACAATACATTGAGAACTCAACCACTTGACTATGAGAACACAATATTCAGATGCCGCAGTTGCATGCAAACAAGGCACCTCAAATACACCTGCCCATTGGTCATAAAGGACCCCAAAGGGAATAAGAAACAACAAAAAAAGCCCAAAGGGTGGTAGCATACCAACTTGCTGGAAGAAGAGGACATGCAGACAAAACCTATAGGAAACCAATCAGGACCTGACATACAAATGGGACAGAAATATACTCAGGAAGGAAATACCCCAAATATTCATCTAGGGTGAGACATGTTGAAACAGCAACAAGAACCTCAGTTGGAAGTAAGAAGCATCAAGAGAACTCATGGATCTGAAGGATCAGAATTTAACAAAGAACTTCCAATGAACACAATGGAAAACCAGTTAGCCATAATTGCACCCACTCCCAACTATGAAGGTTGGCGAAGGGTGGAGAAGAAGAAGGGCAGAAAAGTAAAGGCCAGTTGGAATTTATTTTTTCTTTTTGTAACTTTTGTCTCCTACCATTACAGGGACAACCATCTGCATATGCTTTAAGCATCTACAAAATGTAATTTTTTCATATGAATAAAATTACGACTTTTTCTACGAAAAAAATAATCCAACGTGATTAAGTCAAAATTAATTAAGAAATAACTGTTTAATAATTATGTCTAGAGAAAATTAAATAAATAATGATTTATTCAAATATTCTCTTGGGGTTTTTGAATTTTAATGAGAGATAATTTATGAAAAATGGTTTACTAAATTATTTCCTATGGTGAAAGTGGGTTTACCATGGTAAAATTAATCCTACATGGTGTATTTCGATCCACTTAGTAATAAATGGCTAGGTGGTCATTTTTTAGGTGATAACAAATTGCCCCCCAATATATGGGTGTTAGGAGAAAATCGTATGACCGAGATATGTTGTAGGTTGCACATTCACGAAACACCGAAGGAGAGTCATAGAGAGAGAGAGAGTTGATGCAATGTAAGGAAGGACTGGAAATGGAGGGGGCGAGACCTACTAATCTAATATAATTCTCCTTTTAATTTAGAGTACATGATCTCAAATGAGGTGGGGGAGGCATACCCATAACCGTCGAGATAACAGAGTACACATAATAATGGTGTGCCAAACAATGTGGGTATGAGCAACAAAGTTCATGATATGTCATACATGATATGATGGTATCAATTGAGTGATACAATGATACAATGAGTCCCATATACATAATGTGCATGGAAAACAAAGGCCAGGACTAAGTACAATAACATCTACTAATCTAAGTACATGAGACATAATTCTCCTCAAGATGACATGGTGAGGGGGGATCGCCATCAAAGAAGCCTTAATAAACATGAAAGGGATCTTAAGATCGAAAAGGACTATTTGAAGGAGATGACCATGTTGTGAGCGTTGTAATCATCATAAACTGAACCACTAAAATCTACGAAACTACAATTGAGGTTGGATCATGACCTGTTGACATCTAAGCATGTGGGGGAATACCTAAAGGGCCACCCCCTCATGAGGTCTAGAACATCTCACACACACTTGGGAAATGTTGGTACAATCTGTATGATCATTGGACCATTAAGTGTATGATTCTTGATTGTGCGATAATGAGTTAGAGTTGAGCACACGAGAAACAACCAAGTCAAAGGGAAAAGATTATTCCCTTTGCTTAATCCAAAGCATCGAACAATGATGAAGGCCAAAACAAAGGTACACTGCTCTAGAAACCACTCTCTTGGACTAAAGCTACTGAAGTCGACAGAAGAGGGCCTGCCAGAGTTGAGGTAATGAGGATTCCTCAACAAAGGCACAAGGATTATAGTAATGTGACAGATGGAATGATATTAGGGATGATGGTGGAAGGAAAATATGAGTGGTAGAATGAAGACCTCCCTTACCATAGCATAATATGAATGGTGGACCTGACAACGACTGACTCAATTCCAAAGGGGATGGTCAATTACTTAGATAAATGCTTTTCAAAGACAAATCATTATAGTTGGAGGCCAAATATGAGCAAAATGGAGTGCATGTGATGTAAAGACGAATGATGTGTTGTAACAGGACTCAATGGGACGGTGAACAAACTCCATGGATGCAAGGGTGAATCATCTCTAATGCTCTGAACAAGGGTGACTTGATGATGCTGCCACATGGGAAAGGCCCAAAGGGGAACATAAAAACATGAGTAAATGATGGTGACTCATGATGAAACTCAACACATAAGGAACCATTTGTAAAGGAAAAGTAGTACTCGTTAGGGTCCTATAATAAGAATTAGTCATGTTGGCCTCACTGTTCATTTTGGTCAACTTAGCCTATGAATCACTAGGTTTCATAGCCTGAAGATTTGCTTGTCCAAGGAGCCATTTAGTTCTTGAAGTCTTGTGGTCAAGACAAGTTTGAATGTTTGGGAAATTTTTTGCATATAAAGTTTAGGTCAGATCATGTTGCATGTGTTTTCATGGCAAAGTTCTCAGAAGCAACTTTCCAACATTATATCCGGTGCTTTAAACCAACTTCCAGATCAAAAGATAGAGCAAGTTGAAGTTTGCTCCACAAAACCAGAAAACAAAGGAAAAATGTCTAAGTGTGAAATTATTTATTTAAAATATTAAACTTAATTTAAAAATAACTTAACAACCTGTTGATGCCTCGAAAATCGCTGCATCAACATTGGGGAAAACAACCCAGTCTGGACCTTAAAGGCAACTCCTTTTCCGTTTGGTGTGGTGGCTCCGACTGGATATAATGGGACCAGTTTCCCAATGATTTTTAAATATGATGGATAAGTGATTGATTTTCTATTATCTAATGATAATGATGAATGATTCATTCTAAAATGCAGAATCATAAACAACTAATCTATCCCGGGAAATTTCCACTTTAGTGCAACTTTTGATGATCTTTATCTACAAATAGGCATATAGATGACTCCATTGATAAATAAAGACATTCATTCATATGATAATTACTTTGTTCAAGTAGTTGAACAAAGTAATGATTAAAACATTATTACACTATTCTTCATATATCATTGACATAAATACAATTGAAAGAATAACATTCCTTAAACCTTCAATAGTGATAAGTACAAGAAGTGCTGTTAAAACACATACATATATCAAATGATAGCGAGATTGAATAAACGCTGATTCATATAAAAGAATGGAGCAAAGACGTAGATAATAGTACCATATGTAATTTGAATCCCTTTCGATATCAATCGCATTCAGATTCCATCTTCCAACTTAGAAATACTCTCACAAAAAGAAATAGTACATACCTCATCAAAGTATTCTTCATTAAAATTCAGAATATAGGCCCAGTCTTCATAAAAAATATATATATCGGAAACACAATAGTGTGACTCCCGATCCAAGTTTTGATACAAAAATTGAGGACCCTTTCTAATGACATGAAAGGGTTTATAAATACTATCTAAGCTAACTAACTATGAAATAAAACTGCTATGAGGTGGTATAACCAAATCATGGAAATCTCCTTGAAATATGCATTCTTGCAGTCGGTAGAATGATTCACTGTTTCAGCTAATCATCCTTTGGCTTGAGCTGGCATATAACGAGTATTGGTTGCAATTCAGGAGGGTGACTCAGAGGTGAATGTAGTTGGGTTGAATACGTAGCATCATGAATTTCAGGAATCATGTAACCGATTACATCGGTTAAACATTTCAGTGCTGCCTTTTGACTATGCGGTTTAACCAGGAAGAACCAAAAGGTGTCCCAAGTTAAACTTTGGATGCCTGCGATTATTCTCTCCTTATTTTTTAATTCGTGTTTGCATGTCTGCTCCAATTCTTTAGATGATGGCAATTTACCTAGAGTACATTCTGAAATCAAGTTAGACAGATAAAGAGTATCATTAATTAATTCAATCAAATTACCAGTTGCTGATCTACATTTTGAAGTTGCCCTTTCTGCTTTCATCAATTGGGATTGCCATTCTAGGAAAAGAATTTCCTTGTGTGATTCTAGAATTCAAGGAAGATTTGCAGCTTGCCCTTCATTGGTTTCTTGCCAAGCAATAAAGTTTGTTAATGTCTCGTTAGCCTACTCCAAATTCTGCCTTGCGTCAATTGATTTGTCAATCATTGATGAAGAAATTTCACGGAGGGGCTTAGCAAGAGAAATATTATGACATAGTAAATTTAACTGTTTAATCAATGCCTTATTGATCTGGAGAGCTTCAGATCTGAACTTTGTTGGTTGAGGAAAACTTTTGAACTTTTCTATTTGTTGTGATAATTGAGCGATCTTCTCATCTTTTGTTTTGCTCAATTGTTCGTTCATTGACTTCAGCTTGGCCAGTGCTAGGGATAATTCTTTTTGTTTCTGCACTGCACTTTGGTCTATCCTCTGCTTCTCCTTGAGCAATTTCTCATTTATTTGGTTATTTGATTGTTGTTGCGCTGCTAACTGCTGTCAAATTTGTTTCTGCTTCCCGGAATACCTTGGGAATAGGCTTATCAAAAATGGAGTAATAAATAGGCACAATAAAACAATTGCAGATTTTATACAGATGATTTTTGTAATCAGCCTTCCATAACTGATCATGATAGATATGGATTGGTTTAGTGTCTGTGGGGGTCCATCTCCACCCTAGTAATGAAAATTCAGAATTGAAACAAATAGTGTCCATAATGAATCCACTGTAATAGAATGGGGGAATGGTCCTAGTAGTTTGATATGCATTTTCTTTGTATTCTAGGATTGCTGTGGCTGGTTTGTCAGATAAAATATTGGCCCAATCCATCACATAGCCATTGATTTCCGCCTCCATCAGTGGGACCATTTTTATAATGAACTTATCAGAGTCATGTATTCCCCACATCCTACACATCATAGCTCCGACATAACAGTAAGGAGAAGCCAATGAGTCTACAGAGTACTTACCCAATGATTTGTGCTTGTGCTTCTTGGGAAAATGTCTCCACTGCTTAATCGAGGCTAATTTTGACTTGTTTTCTTTTGCAAATGCTTCAAGGAAGGCTTTTTTGTACTGCTTTTCAGGCTCAAGTAAGTGATATATTTTCCTTAGATCATCCGACTGAGATGAGCTGAATATCCTCCTGTCATTTGTGCAAAAGGTTATGTTGTAACTGGATTTTTTTCCACCACCCATCTCACGACTTCAGTATATGGGAGGACTTTAGCTCGCACAATGATTCTGTGAAGAAAGGAGCATGCCAACTCTTTAAGAGTTCCTTCAGACTTATCAGTTGAATTAGCCGTGGCCTCTTCTGATAGTTCTTCGAGCTCTTCAACTTCAATTAGATTATAGATTCTTTCCCACCTAGTGTTTCCTAGTCCGAGACATGTCGTGTTTGATATTAATCCCTTTTTACTTTGTTCGGGATCTTTGGCTCACTGAGATGCTACTATAGGAGCTATTGCTACGGATTTCTTTGATTTCCTTCCCATTTTGCTTCAGATTTTTGGTTTCAGAGGAATTATGCACAAGCGATTGAAACACCATGATACAGAGAAATGCTGCAACAGACCAATATGATAATGAATAAAGGGTTACGTTGATCAGTGGGTGGTAATGGAATATTGTTAAAGATTGCCGCTGATGAAATCTAAAGAAAATATCTACCCTTAACTGCTTCATTGAATAGCCGTTTAACCTGCCAATCGTGGTAAAGACGGTTTTAAATGCCCATCATGTTGTTTATATGCCGAATGATTAATTTAAGCGTGCCTTAGATTTCTTTGATGGATGATCAGTGATAAATCGCAAATCGGCGATCGGGAACGTCAAGGGAAAATCTTTAACACTTGCTTTAAATATCTCCGATCTCCGAAAGGTGATACAATACATGCAAACCAATTTAAATATATCTTCGAGGTGTGCGCCTAATAAATATATCGCAATCAGGAATGGACTCGGGCTTTATTGTTTTGTTAATGTGATTTCACCAATTGCCGATTTCGATATGCTTTATCGCATCGGAGGATTTGAGCTTGCCTTTGTTTATGTATTGGCTTGTTGTTATCATCACCGATTTGCTGATTGTGATGTGCTTTATCACATCGGAGAATTTAAGGGGTTCCATTATATTGTGCTTGGCATTTGGCTTTTCCGATTTCCGATTGTGATTGCCTTTTCGGATCGAAGAGAATGGATAAGGTTTGAAACGACTTTGTGTATGTTTCCTTTGTTATTACGATATGCAATATTTCGATCGCTTTATCGCAATAACGAAGAGTTTTATAGTATTTTAAAGTCACACTTTTATTTCCGTTCAAAAGGATTTTAAAATGATTCGTTTACCTTAAGCCTTTTAATAAGGGTTTTTTTCTTATGATGGGTTAATACTGATTTTATTTATGGACACATAAATTTTATCTAAATTGAATTAAAGGGACCCATTTCTTAATTAAATTTTATGTAAAGATTTTTTAAGAAATGGGGGGTTGTTGATTAGCACAACAATTGGCGATTTACTGGGAGAAACAGTTATCTCTGAGAAAGTAATATAATACTTTAACTTTCTTAATCTGAAAATCTTAATTGATAGAGAAAATCTAATATAACTAGGTAATCATAGATTCTGAACGTAATAACTATTTTTTCTATTTATTTCTCTTCTTAAAATTAAATACATTCTAAGCTTTAAATAAACCTAAATTGGCTTATAATGATAAAACAAAAGACTTTTCCAACTTAGCTTTTATTTGACTCCTTTGTCATAGGTAGAGCCTCTGCTGCCAGTAAACGTCTATAGTCTCGACAGCGTTACCTTTTAACCATTCAATCGTTCATTATTCCATCCATTTCAGAGTATAATTAAAAATAATGAATCCAAAAGATAAGTTTCCATATTTTTTGTATTGCATTTTCCTTTTTTCCTTATTTTGTAAAATAAAAAGCCATTGTCCTGGTTTGGTGGCCAGCTGTTGACAATTCCATTCATTGGTTGTAATTTAACTAAACAAGATGGCTCGTGATGAGACCCCTTGTCTTATAATTATAAGCCATTACCCTGTTTTGATATGCAGTGTTGGTAATGTCAGTTGAACTATTCCCTTATGATCATGGTAAGCAGGTTTGTAATAAGACTTCTTATCTTTTATATCAAATATTTTTTAGAATTACACTCTGAGTAATTATAAACTTTGATGGATGGGATGAACAATTTTCTCCTTAAAGAATATGGATGATAGGGTGAGAGTTAAAGATGCTAAGATTGAATTAGTCTCTGTTTTGTATTGATAACCATTTTCAGGCTTCTAAAACTTTAAAATGATTTACAGTATTTCTAAGTTTTGAGAATATTTCACAAAAATAAAATGGGGTTTTCACAATCTAATTATACCTAATTTCCTAGAATTTTCTTTTTCCTTTAAGGCTTCCATTTCTTAAAAGTAAATATTAAAACTATTTTCTTTTGAGCAACTTTTTCAATATAGCAAAGACCAATGGAAGGCTTTTCACAACTTTATTTCTTAGGATTTTAAACAAACTAATTTATTCACACAAATTCTGCTAAAAATTGAATATTTACAAAGGGAGAAGGGGTTACCTCCTCAATTGAAGAATTTTTTCAGAATAAGGCCATTGACAGGAAGAGAATTTCTCTTTCCTGATAGATCTTGCAATATGAATGTAGAAGGGCTTATATTCTTGCTGATTTGGAATGGTCCAAGCCACATTTTCTGGAACTTAGTGTGTTTTCCTTTATCCTCATGGGCTTTGTCCCACTTCAAAACTAGATCACCAACTTGTAAATGTTTTGAGCGAGTTGAAGTTGCATCAAAATATGACTTAATAATCTGCTGATGTTTTGCATGTATAATTCGGGCTTTCTCCCTTTCTTCTTTTAGTTTCAAGATCTGATCATGTCTTAGTTGAATAGAAGATGAGGGACTTTCTTCAATAAACTACACTAAAGCTAGTGATGGAAGTACTAAGTTTATTGGTATGACAGCTTCCTTTCCATACACTAGATTAAATGGAGAAGTGCCTATGGAGGCCTTCTGTGTTATTCGGCCAGGCCATAGTGCAAATATCAAAGACTTATGCCAGTTTTTATGATTCTGCTCGATAGTTATGTTTATAATTGTGTTAAGATTTTTATTGGTTGATTATTCTAAACCATTACCCTGAGGGTAGTAGTTTGCAGAATATTTCAATTTAAATCCTCTTTTGATAGCAAACTCAAATATAGAATTTCCAGAGAAGTATGATGCATTATAAAAAATAAGAGCGTTTGGGACACCAAACCTGGTAATGATGAACTGATCTATGAATTCAATGATTGCCTCAGAGTTTGTTGTCTTTAAAGGAATTGCTTCGACCCACTTAGTAAAGTAATCAGTGGCTGTGAGAATATACCTATGATGTTTGGATGAATGTGGCATGATTTCTCCAATGATATTCAGTCCCCATTGTTCAAAAGGCTATTCAATGTTGACTGGTTTCAAAGGGAAAGCTGGCTTCCTTTGTCTTCCACAAGCAGTTTGACAACTTTGGCATTTCCTTACATATTCATGAGTATCTCTGAACAAGGTAGGCCAGTAATACCCAACATGAATGATTTTGTGGGCTGTTGTATCAGCTCCAAAATGTTCTCCTGCTGATCCATCATGTAACTCCTGCAAGACCTTTTGCGCTTCAAGTTTTTCTAAGCATCTTAACAAAATTGAATCAGAATTTCATCTAAACAATACATCATATATAACTATGAAGTTTCTTGCTTTCAGTCGTATGGCACGTTTTTTTTATAAGAAAGATTAGAAGGAGCATATCCATTTTTCAAATAGAAAATCAGTTCTGCGTATTGGGATTCAGGATTAGTGGTACTTATCTGATTGATTTCTTCAGTATCTTTTGTACCTTCAGGTTCTTGAATATTAGAAGCTCCTGCTAACATCCTGCAAAAACCTTGGCCTTTGACAATCTTTGCTGGTTTGATTTCCAAGTCATATTCTTGTAATGTTGTGACCCAATTTGCTCTCTTTTCTCCTAATTCCCTTTGAACTAGTAACTGTCTTACTACTGAGAAAGGGACTATAACTTTTGTGTGAGATTTTAAGAGAAAAGGTTTGTAGTGTTTAATGGCTTTGTATACAACAAACACTTTTTTTTCAACTTCCAAGTAATTAAGTTCAACACCTTGAAGGTTTGAACTATAAAATGAGATTGGTGCTTCCAAGTTTTGATTGTTAATTTGCATCAGCACTGTTGCATATGCTGTATCAGATGCAAGAGTATATAATATGAAATGATTTGAAAAATTAGGAGTGTTTAAAGCAGGGGCATTTATGATTGATTGTTTGATGGAATCAAATGCCTCTTTTTCTACAGCCCCCCATTTAAACACTGAATTTTTCTTAATCATAGTTTGTAATGGTAGAAGAATCTGCAAAAAATCTGGTACAAATATTTTTACAAAGTTAATTTGACCTAAAAAGGATTGCATGGATTTTTTATTATGAGGGAATGGAATATCAGAAATCTATTTGATTCTATTTGGATCAATATAAATACCATCCTTTAAAACAATGAAGCCCAAGAGATTACCTTGGTCAAGAGCGAAAAAGGATTTCTTAATATTGAGTGAAATACCATACTTTTTGCAAAATTCAAATATTTGTTTCAAATCATGCAAATGATTTGATCTTTTCATAGAGAACACAACAATATCATCTAAATAGAAAACTACTGATTTGTTGATCAGTCCTTTGAATTCTATGTCCATCACTCTTTGAAATGTAGCTCCAACATTGATTAATCCAAAAGGCATTTTATGATAGGCGTAAGTTCCCCACTTGGTTCTAAAGGTAGTCTTAAGCCTGTCATCAGGGTGGACCATGATTTGATTATACTCTGAAAAGCCATCTAAGAAGGACATTAATTCAGAACCAGCTACTGAATGGAGAGTTTTCTCCATGGTAGGTAAACGGAAGTTATCCTTTTGACTTACTTTGTTAAGATTTCTAAAATCGATACAAATTCTAATGTCACCATTTTCTTCCTTACTGTCACCATATAGGACACCCAGTTTGAATGTCTAACAGGAAAAATTATCTTAGCTTTCAAGAGTTTGTTTAATTCAGCTTTTATTTGACTCTCTAAGTTAGGATAAATCTTCCTTAATTTCTACTGTATTGGTTTTTGTTCAGAAAGCATTGGAGTTGTATGTTGTATGATAGATGTATCGTATGTTTTAAATCATCATATTTACAAGAGAAGACATTTTTATATTTATGTAATAATCTAATGAATGCACTTCTTTCTTCTGAAGAAAGTCCTAATCCTAGATTGATGTTTTGTGGATTCTCCACAATACCAAGGTTTATCAATTCAAAGCTCAAAGTAGAACTTTGGAGTTTTGAATTAGTAACCTATTTAAACGTGTCTTTGATGTCATAAAGATCTTCAAGCTTGACCACTGGTTTAGGTATTGATTTTTCTTCAAGCGTTTCCTTCATTTGAAGGTCATGGTCACTTTCATCAATAATTTGATCATCATAGGAATTGTCAGAAGTTAAGAAATTTAAAATGTCATCATCGTGATTGAACACTCACCAGTTAGTGACATTATCAGGAATTGATGGTCTAAAAATTAACTCTACTGAGAATCTATCGGGACTGTAATCTTTAGATGGAAGAAGCTTGGAAGCAACATTAGCTAGTAAATCTGCTGCTGTATTATGGGATCTAGGGATAGGGGAAATATTGAATGCCAAAAATTGAGATATTAGGTCTTGTACCAAGGACTGGTAGTGTTTAAGGTGACTAGAAAGGCAATGAATAGTATTTCTAACTTGTCTTATAACTATTTCCGAATCACCGAACACTTTCAAATATTGAACTTCAAGACCAATTGCTTTGTAAAGTCCTTGAATTAAGGTTTCATATACAGCTGTATTGTTTGTGCATTCAAATTCCAACCTACATGATAACATGGTCTTTTCTCCCTAGGGACTAACTAAAATACATCCTGCTCTTGCACCTTCACAAGATTTAGATTCGTCAAAATATAATGATCAAAACAAAGATTTATCTACAGTTTTATTTACAGTTTCCTCAGTAATTTTAACACACCTTAATGTATTTGTTTGAGAAAAAATTTCGATTTGATATGTGAAATTATTAACTGAGAAGGGTGATGGTTGAGCAGTAAAATTGGCAAAGAATGATTCAGATGAGTAATTCCCCAAAATATTGTTATTAAATGCTATTGGTTGATTTTCTTGTTCGAACTCAGTAGCTGTATGGGTCATATGTTTCCCTCGATCAATCTTTATTTGATTTGGCTTTCCTTTATAAGGTAGCCACATATGGGACCAATTGGTGGAAATATAACCATGAAGTTTCTCGGACCAGTCTCTACTCAAAATCAAACCATAGAATTAAGGTATATCAACGATTAAAATATCAATTCTCTGAACCACTCTTGGATCAGCTGATAACCTAATAGTAACTAAGTTGATTTCTCCTAAAACCTGGACCTTAGTTCTATCCAACCGGACAATATGAATTGCAAATTTTTGGGGTTCAATGTTCAGTTTGGAACAAACTGAAGCTGGCATTATATTCGAGGAAGCCCCTGAGTCAATCAAATAGTTGTGTAGATTTCTATTATAAATCTCATATGTTAAGAGGAACAGAGGAGTATGGGAATTTGATCTATCTCCAATTAAGATAGCATCAGTAGCTTATACTCTTCCAGGAGGTGGTTTACTTGTTTCATTAGCAGCTTTGGATAATACGGAATTCGGAAGAGGAGAAGAAGGTACTGCATCTAACTCCTTAAGTAGCAATTTTTGTTGATGTTTGAGTTTACTAGGCTCAAACATAGTGATATTTGCCTTTGTTTTCTTCATGTCTTCAATAATTTTGTAGTCCATAGAATCTGTAACTACTAATGTTTTAGATGTTGGAGGTGGATTTGAAGCTGATGGCTGATTTTGAGAAGGTATCGTTGTGGATTTCTTTGTGGGAGTTTTCTCTTTTGTAGGAGTACCTGTATTCCTTTTCTTCTGAGTTATTTGAACAAGTTCAGGAGTACCCTTACTCCTGGTAGTTACAGGGAAAGCTTCTTGTTCATTTTTTGTATCAGAATTAGAAAAAATAAAGTCTCGCATTCCACGACATTCTACAATTACTTCTTCTTCTAGTTCTTAAGATGATAAGACTATTTCTTCTTCTTCTTCCTCTTCAGGATCTGAGTCTGCATTGGATATAGCATTTGGTGGCTTTGATTCAGGTTTCTTAAAGTTTCTAAATGGCCTTTTTGTTGAAGTTTCAGCTGCTTGTTTCTTGATTTCTACCATTTCGTTTGACATAGTTTTGAGAACTTTTTGGAGACCCTCCATATCATATGGATCTTTAGCCATTTTATTCTTTGAATCATCTTTGAAAGAGATCTTTTTGGATTTTCTGTCTTCAAGAGTAACTTTCTTTTCTAAAGCAATAATGTGTTTCTCTACAGCAAGTGCCTCTTTCATATTTTCTGCTAGAGTTGGTTTTGCAACTCTATCTACAAAGATAGCTACATTTGAAGGTAAAGCTGTTATATACCATTCGCTTCTGATTTTTTCACTAGGTTTAGAGGCAGTTAGAATCTTATTCAAGAGTTTATTGAATCGTGAATTGAACTCTTTTATAGGTTCTTTAGATTCCATCCTAAGATTCGAAAGATCATTGATTAACATCATTAGATATTTGTCATCATCGTATTTAGTCAAGAATTGTTCTTGAAAAATGTTCCAACTAGTAATGGATCCTAATGGTAAGGAAAAATACCAAGACTCGGCTGATCCTTATAAGGTATAAGGGAAAGCCTAACAACGACATATTCCTCTGTAACCCTTTTAAGTTAACTTCCAACATAAAGTTGTTAATATGCTCATCGGCTTGTATGCCTGCATCTGGATTAAATTTCGGCAACCATTTTTCAGGATGTGCTGGCAATAGGTGTAATGGTGCAGACATCGTGACTACACCATGATTATTCCATGGATTCTATTCCATTGTCGAACTACTACTAGATGACAATGCCGATGAAGTTCCAGATGATTGGGAAGGAGCAGATATTGAAGTTTGAGGAGGTTGAGAAGTAGATGTTGAAGTTCCAGTTCCCTGATGAACAACAATCTGTAATGGAGGAGTGGATGGTTGACTTCGCACTGGAAAAGATGAAATGGAGGATGATGATGTGATAGTTTCACTATCAGATCCTTTAGTTGTTTTCCTTGCCCATTTCCTTTTAGGTAAAGGCAACTCAGTAGGTTCAATACCAAGCTTTCTACTCCGAAGTCTGGTGAGGGGGTGAGAAGGAATGAATTGTGAAGTCACACTGCCTTGAGATACCTCAGATTTCTGTGGTGATATTAAGAAGCCTTGAAGTTTATGGATGAGAGACTATACTTAAGGAGATTCAGGACTTAATTTATCTGAGATATGTTGGGGTTGAGTAGTGGTAGTTGTGCTCTCTTCTTCTCGTTTGAAGATTCGAGTTCCAGCATGCAAAGGAGAAGTCAGAGGTGAGGTGGAGGGAGATTTATTCTCAGAATGGGTTGTAGGTTTGGGTTTTCTCACCATTCACAGTTCATGCCCTCTTTCTCACGCCAAAAATGTTGATGCCTTGAAAATCGCTGCATCAACATTGGCGAAAACCACCTGGTCCGGACCTTAAAGGCAACTCCTTTTTCATTTAGTGTGGTGGCTCCGACTGGATATAATGGGACCAGTTTCCCAATGATTTGTAAATAGGATGGATAAGTGATTGATTTTCTATTATCTAATGATAATGATGGATGATTTATTCTAAAATGCAAAATCATAAACAACTAATCCATCCCGGGAAATTTCCAATTTAGTACAACTTTTGACGATATTTATCTACAAATATGCATATAGATGACTCCATTCATAAATAAAGACATTCATTCATATGATAATTACTTTGTTCAAGTAGTTGAACAAAGTAATAATTAAAACATTATTACACTATTCTTCATATATCATTGACATAAATATGATTCAAAGAATAACATTCCTTAAACCTTCAATAGTGATAAGTATAAGAAGTGTTGTTAAAACACATACATATATCAATTGATAGCAAGAATGAATAAACGTTGATTCATATAAAAGAATGGAGAAAAGACATAGATAATAGTACCATATGTAATTTGAATCCCTTCTGATATTAATCACATTCAGATTCCATCTTCCAACTTAGAAATACTCTCACAAAAAGAAATAGTACATATCTCATATTCTTCATTAAAATTCAGAATATAGGCCTAGTCTTCATAAAAAAATATATATCGGAAGCATAATAGTGTGACTCCCGATCCAAGTTTTGATACAAAAATTGAGGACCCTTTATAAAGACACGAAAGGGTCTATAAATACTATCTAAGCTAACTAACTATGAAATAAAAATGCTATGAGGTGGTATAACCAAATCATGGAAATCTCCTTGAAATAGGCATTCTTGCGGTCGGTAGAATGATTCACTATTTCGGCTGATCATCCTTTGGTTTGAGCTGACATATAGCAAGCATTGGTTGAAATTCTGGAGGGTGACTCGGACGTGAATGTAGTTGGGCTGAATACGTAGCATCATGAATTTCAGGAATCATGTAACCGATTGCATCGGTTAAACATTTCAGTGCTGCCTTTTGACTATGTGGTTTAACCAGGAAGAACCAAAAGGTGTCCCAAGTTAAACTTTGGATGCCCACAATTAATCTCTCCTTCTTTTCTAATTCTTGTTTGCATGTCTGCTCCAATGCTTTAGCTAATGGAAATTTACCTGGAGTACATTCTGAAATCAAATTAGATAGATAAAGAGTATCATTAATTAATTCAATCAAATTACCAGTTGCTGATCTACATCTTGAAGTTGCCCTTTCTAATTTCATCAATTGGGATTGCCATTCTAGGAAAAGAATTTCCTTGTGTGATTCTAGAATTCGAGGAAAATTTGCAGCTTGCCCTTCATTGGTTTCTTTCCAAGCAGGAAAGTTTGTTAATGTTTCATCGGCCTGCTCCAAATTCTGCCTTGCATCAACTGATTTGTCAATCATTGATGAAGAAATTTCACAGAGGGGATCAGCAAGAGAAATATTATGACATAGTAAATGTATCTATTTAATCAATGCCTTATTGATCTGGGGAGCTTCGGATCATAATTCTGCTAGTTGAGGAAAACTTTTGAACTTTTCTATTTGTTGTGATAATTGAGCGATTTGCTCATCTTTTGTTTTGCTCAATTGTTCGTTCATTGACTTCAGCTTGGCCAATGCTAGGGATAATTCTTTTTGTTTCTGCACTACACTTTGGTCTATCCTCTGCTTCTCCTCGAGAAATTGCTCATTTAGTTGGTTATTTGATTGCTGTTATGCTACTAACTGCTGTCAAATCTGTTTCTGGTTCCGGGGATACCTTGGGACCAGGCTTATCAAAAATGGAGTAATAAATAGGCACAATAAAACCGTTGCAGATTTTATATAGATGATTTTTGTAATTAGCCTTCCATAACTGATCATGATAGATATGGATTAGTTTAGGTTCTGCGGGGGTCCATCTCCACCCTAGTAATGGAAATTCAGAATTGAAACAAATAATGTCCATAATGAATGCACTGTAATAGAATGGGGGAATGGTCCTAGTAGTTTGATATGCATTTGCTCTGTATTCTAGGATTGCTGTGGCTAGTTTGTCAGATAAAATATTGGCCCAATCCATCACATAGCCATTGATTCCCGCCTCCATCAAAGGGACCATTTCTATAGTGAACTTAGTAGAGTCATGTATTCCCCACATCCTACACATCATAGCTTCGACATAATAGTAAGGAGAATCCAATGCGTCTACAGAGTACTTACCAGATGATTCGTGCTTGTGCTTCTCGTGAAAATGTCTCCACTGCTTAATCGGGGCTGATTCTGACTCGTTTTCTTTTGCAAACACTTCAAGGAAGGCTTTGTTGTACCGCTTTTCAAGCTCAGGTAAGTGATACATTTTCCTTAGATCATCCAGCTGAAATGAGCCGAATATCCTCTCGTCATTTGTGCAAAAGGTTTTGTTTGTAACTGGAATTTTTTCCACCACCCATCTCACGATGTCAGTATATGGGAGGACTTTAGCTCGCGCGGCGATTCTGTGAAGAAATGAGCATGCCAACTCTTTAAGAGTTCCTTTAGACTTATCAGTTGAATCAACAGTGGCCTCTTCTGATAGTTCTTCGGGCTCTTCAACTTCAATTAGATTATAGACACTTTCCCAACTAGTGTTTCCTAGTCCGAGACATGTCGTGTCTGATATTAATCCCTTTTTACTTGGTCCAAGATCTTGGGTTGGCTGAGCTGCTACTACAAGAGCTACTGCTACGGATTTCTTTGATTTCCTTCCCATTTTGCTTAAGATTGCGGGTTTTAGAGGAATTTTGCACAAGCGATTGAAAAACCGTGATACAGAGAAATGCTGCAACAGACCAATATGATAATGAATAAAGGGTTATGTCGATCAGCGGGTGGTAATAGAATATAGTTAAAGATTGCCATAGATGAAATCTAAAGAAAAGATCTACCCTTAACTGCTTCATTGAATAGTCGTTTAACCTGTTAATTGTGGTAAAGACTGTTTTAAATGCCCATAATGTCGTTTATATGCCGAATGATTAATTTAAGCATGCCTTAGATTTCTTTGATGGATGATCAGTGATAAATCACGAACCGACGATCGGGAACGTCAAGGGAAAGGATTTAACACTTTATTTAAATATCTCCAATCGTCGAAAGGTGATATAATACATGCAAACCAATTTAAATATATCTTCGAAATGCGTGCCTAATAAATATATCGCAATCGGGAATGGGTTGGGGCTTTATTGTTTTGTTAATGTGATTTCACCGATTGCCGATTGCGATATGCTTTATCGCATCGGAGGATTTGAGCCTGTCTTCATTTATGTATTGGCTTGTTGTTGTCATCGTTGATTTACTGATTGTGATGTGCTTTATCGCATCGGAGAATTTAAGGGGTTCCATTATATTGTGCTTGGCATTTGGCTTCTCCGATTTCCGATTGCGATTGCCTTTTGAGATCAAAGGGAATGGATTAGGTTTGTTGCGGCTTTGTGTATGTTTCCTTTGTTATTGCAATATGCAATCTTCCGATCTCGTTATCGCAATAACGAAGAGTTTTATAGTATTTTAAAGTCACACTTTTATTTCCGTTCAAATGGCTTTTAAAATGATTCATTTACCTTAAGCCTTTTAGTAAGGGTTTTTTCTTATGATGGGTTAATACCAATTTTATTTATGGACACATAAATTTTATCTAAATTGAATTAAAGAGACCCATTTCTTAATTAAATTTTATGTAAAGATTTTTTAAGAAATAGAGGGTTGTTGATTAGCACAACACAACCCAATCTCTAAACTATTGGAACCACGTTTACTTTCATTTGTGAGCCAATAATAATTTTTGAAGTCAAAATCGAGTTTGACCCCACCCCCCTTGAAAAAGTTGTTTTACCTTACCACTCTCATTAATTTCGGACCCTCCCCCTCTCATAAACCCCACTTATTAACTAGCCCCTCGGAAAAAATTATTTGTATTGATTTAAAAGAAAACATGGCGGGAAAGGAAATAAGGGAAATTCCATATGTTTTTGAAATAAGTTTATGCATGGGAGGCGGGGTAAATTGAGATTGAGGTGAAAGGATATTTTTACAGGTCATATATTTAAGTAAACAAATTTACAAGTGAATGTAAAAGGAGACTTATAGGTGATATATTTATGAAATGAGGTTACAGGTGAAAGAAAAAGGAGGTTGAGTAAAAAAAAAAATTACAAAGAAGAGAGACATGTTTTTTGCTATGGTATAAAGAGAAGAAATGGACAGAAAATGAAATTTGGATAAATACTTATCCAAATATTTTATAGGAGTAAAAGGGGAAAGTAAAATAAATACTTTACCAACCATGGCAAAACAAAACATGGTTTTAAAATCCATGGGAAGGAAAAACAATTTATGGATTTAAAAAAGCATGGATTTAAAAAAGTGACATGGATTTCAAAAAAAGATGATGATTTATTAAATCATTCAAAGAAATATTTTGCAAATTTTATTTTATGAATTTCATTTACAATTTTAAGCAAAATATTTGGAAATATTATTCAAAAAAATTTTTTCCCAAATATTTTACGGCAATGATGAAGTATGTAAAGATGATGAGGGCAAAGATAATGGGAAGAAGGTTCAACACATAAATTTGATTTAACTCCCAAATACAAATAATTTGTTGATTAACTAGGTGGAAAACATAAACAAATATTCAATTTTTTTCAATTTTTTTGGCTAAGAAAGGGACAACTAGTTGATATAGGTGGTAGAGTTAATCAGGTTTGAAAGTGCATCTTACAGGTTTTGTGAAGACAACTTTAAACTCTCTAGATTTCAAGGAAAATGATCAACATTAATGAACCAATTTCCATATTTGAAGGGTGAAGAATTTCTAGTAGTCTCGTATTTCCTGCATTTTCCAGTGATTCTTTTAATCTTTAAGTTTATTGTTCTGATATTTTCCAGAGAATAGCTACAGCCAACAACAATTTTTCTAGAAATCCTATTATTTGGCTCTATTTTAGAAAAATATGTAATTTAGTTAGATATTATTTTGTAATGAATTCATTTTTGGAATCTATACATAGTTTAATAGGAGTCTAAAAATATTTTGTAATTAGAATTAGTAAAGGGTTGGAATATGTTGGAAATTGTATGAAGAAAGGAGTTGTATATTGATGTAAGTTGTGGATTGTACTAAAAGTGATCAATTTACAAAAATACAAAGAGTTTTATTCCACGATTATCGTGTCAAACAATTGGTGATGTACTTTATTATGTGAAATTGTTTCTTTTCTTAGTTTTTCATATGTTTTCCCTCTTTATTGTTGCAAGAAGATTAAGGGCCAAATTTGCTTAAGTGTACTCTTCTCTAGCTTGTAAACAATATCAATGTTTTAATTATGATGTTAAGTATAGAATTCATCTCAATATGCTCTATATTTAATTGAACTTAAATCGTATTCATCCTTTCACTCCACAAACTCTCTATAAGATCCAAACGTTTGCCTATCCTGCCCTGTTACAACTAATTTTCCATTTTGTGATAGATTACCTAAAGGTTCATTACTCCATGCCCAATGGACTTTTGTTGCATCTTTCAACCAAACTTTTAAAAAAACCACCTCAAAATTTCACAACTAGCCTAATATCTTAAAAACAAAACTCTAAATCAGATAGAGAGATTCCTCTCTAAAGCTGGAAGGGCTAGATCCCAGCTTCCAAAGTGGTTTTGTGGTTACCTCTGGGTTTATCTCCTCAGCCTAGAGAAATTATGGAGTGATATGGTGACCATACTGGGAAAGATCTTAAAAAACAAAATATTTCCCTTGTAAATATTGATTTTAGAGCTTGAAAGCTATTTCTCGTGGGTGATAGAGAAATATAAACTATTTAGGTGGAATTTCCATCCAAAATTTTTGTATATATCTTTTTGTTAATAATCTATGTGAAGATCTAGCTCCTAAAAAGATTTACACCAGATCTCATCCAGATCCTAACCCACCCAAAATTGTAAACAACCCTAAGAAGCTTAATAGAAAGAAGAGTTTTATAGAAAGTCAAGCTAGCAATAATCCTTTGCCAGGAGTTAATTCCCTTCCAGAAATCCTGATAATAGTTGAGGATATTGATTTTGACTTATAGTTTGAGCACACCCTTTTCAAAACCAAATTAGAAAGCTTTGTCCCTAAAACAATTGTTGATGAGTCTAAATTGAGACCTTATACCTCAATACAAAAACATGTAATTTCACAATTTGATAAAGATATTCTACAACAGTTTGAATAGCTTGAAGACTTGGTAACTAAATTAAATAAAACTGCTAAAGAATCTTTTGAAAATCATCCTTCTACTGTTTTACCTTCCACTTCACCCTTGACCCCTCCTGTAATTTTTCTTTCCACCATTGTTCCTATTTCATCTACCATCTGGATTCCATCTATAATAACTTAGTAAGTCATAATTTCATCTTCTTTACCACCCTTAAAATCCACACCACAGCAGTTTCATATTCTTCCCATTTACCAGTCATGGCAACTCATGATGCCCCTCTTGTTTTACCAGCACAACTGCATCCCATTCCATAGGATTATCAGAATCATATGCCTCGATTTGATAACATTGGGCCTATCAAAGCACAACAACACATAGATAGGATGAATGACTTTTCAAATTTAAAAGAATTTGACAATGATGATGTGAAAATGAGGCTCTTTGCACAAAGTTAGACAAGAGAGGCTAAGAAATGGTCCAGGGGATTTTCAACAGGTAGTATTGCAGATCTACAACAATTTCATCGATTTTTTCTTTCAATATGGCAAGTTAACAAGAATCCTCTTCAATTTCTAGTAGAATATGAGAGTTTAAGGAGAGCTCCTCATGAAACAACTCAAGATTATTGCACCAGATTTAACAATGTTTACAATTCAATTTGAGAAGCAATACAACCTCCACTAGGGCTAGCTTTGATACAATTTCTAGATGGTTTTGATGTAGATATGGCTTATCAGTTAAGAGAGAGAAATCTTGCTACCTTAGAAGAAATTAAAAAAAATGTTGTTAGTGTAGAAGCAAATTTGTGATCAAAAGAACGAAGTTAAAAGCTGAAGGAAGAGTGACCATCAAAGAAGAACCTTCTTCTTCTTCATCAGATGTCAAGATAGGCACCTTAGTTAAAACAATGCAAAGGATGATGGAAAGAATGAGTTTAACTGAGATGGATCCACCAAGAGAACCTCAAGGGGGTCCACAGATCAGAAATCCTAACTTCAAAAGGAATCCTCCCCAAATTAGACAAAGCGATCAAAGAGCCCTAGCAGATCAATAGAAAATTAGACCCCCATTCCAGGAGAATTATTCAGATGAAGAAACTGAAATAGCAGATAGCCCTGAAGAGAATCAGATTAATCTTTTTAGGGAAGGAGAAACAGACAATATTTTCTTAACCAAGGAGGAACAAGATCTGTTCTTGTTATCACAACCAAAAGACATCCCTACAAAAACTGATGATTACAAAAAGGGATACCAAAATTCTATCATTGAGGTACACAAACAATACAACTGGAGGAGTAAGAAGACTGCAATAAACCCTTCCAATAAGATTCAGAGTGATGCACCTTCCACTAGCGAGACAAAGGGTGACTCTCAAAAGGAGGTTTCTAAAAAACAAGACGCAAGTATTAAAAATGTAGGTAAACCTCCAACTTCTTTCAGTATTGAATATGAATTATCCAAGGTCATAATTTATATTCCTTTGATAGAATTGATTAATAAGAATGTATATAGAACTCAAGTCATGAAGGCACTAAATATAGGTGAGGGAACAAACAAAGTTAACTTAGCCGATGACCAACCTGAATTATTGTTTGGACTTGAAGTTGAAGGGAATTCACAAGATGGTAATGTGCCACCTTTCTATGCCAGTTTGAACATTCATGAATATATTTTTCACAATGTCATGCTTGATTTTGGTGCTTCACACAATCTCATGCCTAAAGTCATTATAGAAAAGCTTGGATTAGATATAATAAGACCCTATAAAGACCTTTACTCTTTTGATTCTAGCAAAGTAAGATGCTTAGGTATTATCAAGGATTTATGTGCGACTCTGACCCAAATCTCAGCAAGGAGTGTGGTTATGGATATTGTAGTGGCTGATATACCTCCCAAATATGGAATGCTATTATCAAGATCTTTGGGGGAAAAGTTACAGGGTACCATGCAGATGGACATGACATATGCAACTATTTCTCTCTTTGGTCAATAAAGGATGTTGTGTAGGGAAGAATTAATGAAATATATGGTAAGAAGCCAAGACAAACCTAATAACTATCCAATTTATTTTGTGCATTCAGATATGGATTATTTCATCCTATACAATTATATATGTGCAGAAGAAGAGGTGTCAGAAATAGAAAGTAAATCAAGCAGAGAAGAGGATGTGAAATCAAATACTGGAACAAATGATGAAGAGGATGAAGTCCTCTAGAATATGGATTTTGATTGGGTTGTTAATAAAGAAGGTGCGTGGGCAGGTGTTTGGGTTTTAAACCCAAAAACAGGCATTAAAAAGGGATATTCTTACAGGCTTAATTTTCATTACACCAACAATATAGCTGAGTATGAAGCACTGATTTTAGGATTACAACTTTTGAAGAGGTCAGGAGCTAAAAGGATTTTTTTTCATGGTGATTCAGAACTCATCAGTAATTAGATTAAAGGTGAGTACTCAGATAAACATCCTAGGTTAAGGGCCTACAAAAATGTTGTCTTATATTTTCTATAGTGTTTTCCAGAGTATCAGTTGTCTCTGATTCCTATGGGTAAAAATATCTTATCTGATGCATTGAATACCTTAGCCAGTACCTATAATATTCATTTCCATCCCAACAGAAAATATGAGATTGAAGTGAAGCATAGACTAGTTGTCCAGATAATGTTAGATATTGGCAAGTATTTTGTAGTGATAAATAAGTAGAAAAGTTTTTGCAGTTAAAAGAAGAATTTGAGCATGTACATATTGATACAGATGACTGTGTAGATAAGGATATAAATGAAACAATGCTGAATCAGATAAGTGAAAATCTAGAAGAACTTGAGATCCTACAGTTGAAAGATAATGTGTTACCAAGGGGTTTAGTGCCACTAGAAGAGATTTGATTTTAATGATGTGGCTAAAAACCCAAAAATAGAACATGTAGGAGCCGAAGTTGAAGACTGTAATATAGGTACTAAGAATAATCAAAAGATTGTAAAGTTGTTTAAGTCTTTACCTCCTAAATAAAAACAGAAGTACATTTATTTAATGAAAGAATATTTTGATGTGTTTTCTTGGGGATATGAAGATCTAAGGCATATGACACCAACATTATATAGCATACCATTCCCATCAAAGAAGACCAAAAAAAATTTCAAACATAAATTAAGGAGGGTGAATCCAATTATGTTACCCTTAATAGAAAAAGAGGTTAGAAATTTTTTTGATGCCAAAATCATTATAACTTTGAGGTTTTCAAAATGGCTATCAAATTTGGTACTAGTAAGGAAAAGGACTAGTGAAATTAGATTATGTGTGGATTTCAAGAACCTAAACAAAGTTTCCCTCAAAGACAATTACCCTTTACCAAAAATGGCTCATGTTTTACAAAGGGTAGTTGGGTCCACATAATTTCTTTGCTTGAAGGATTTTCAGTTTATAACCAAATTTTAGCACATCTAGATGACCAACATAAAACAATTTTCACAACACCATGGGGAACTTTCATGTATGTGAAGATGCCCTTTGGGATGATGAATGTAGGAGCCACTTTCGAGAGAGAAATGGATATCGATTTCACAGATGAGAAGGATAGATTTATTGTAATCTATTTATATGAGATCAATGTATTCTCTAAGACAAATGAAGATCACTTATTTCACTTAAAGATATTTTTTAAAAATGCAGGAAATTTGGTATTTCCCTAAACCCTAAAAAGCCTATGTTTGGATTAGAAGAAGGAAAGTTCCTTGGTCACATAATTTCAAAGGATGGTATCAGAAATGACCCCAATAGAATTGAATATATAATGAAGATTTATCCCCCCATGAAAAAAAAAAGGTTCATTCTTTCATTGGCAAGATAATTTTCTAAGAAGTTTCATCCCAAACCTAGCTGAAATCTTAAGAGCAATCACCAACTTGTTAAAAAAGGAAACTGAAATAAAGTGGAGTGTTGAAGCTAAAATATCATTTAGTGAGGTAAAAGAAGCTTTAACATGTGATCCTATTTTGATTAGTCTTGATTACACTAAAGATTTCATGATTTCCTCCTTTATTTAAGAACATACTATTGCAACAATATTATTATAGAAAAACAAGGAGGGACATGAACAACCTGTAACATTTTTTTAGTAGAGCTTTAATAGATGCCTCTTTGAAGTATAATATCATGTAAAAGAAATATTTTTATTTAGTAAAGGCCTTAAAAGATTTCAGAGTGTATATATTACATTCTCACATAAAGGATATCCTCACTTAGGTTGATCTAGATGGGAAAAGAGATAAATGGATAACAATGATTTTGGAGTATGATATTGAAATAAAGCCCAAGGTAAAGGATCAACCAAATTGATGGTTGAGTCAAGCTTCCATGCACTAGACATCAATTTTGTAGTTTCTCTTGATGAGCAAGAAGATCTGGCGACTCCAAAGGTATCATAAAATTTTCTTACATGTCCCTCATATGCAGACATTGTGTATGTTTTGCATAATTTACAAGCTCCTCCTGGTTTGAAAAAAACCAAGGCAATATTTATTAAACTAAAAGATATAAAGTTCTGCTTTTTAGATCAATATTTGAATTGAAAGGATGCTGGAGGTATTTTGTTAAATTTTTTATTGAAGGATTAAGTAGATAAGATCATGGAAGAATTTCATCAAGGTGACTGTGGAGGAAATCTTTACTAGAAAGCTACAACAAACAAAATCTCGAGATTTGGTTTTTACTAGCCTACCTTGTTTGCTAACGTTTGTAAAAGGGTTTCAACTTGTCATCAATGTCAGATTTTTGAAGGCAAGAGAAAACTCTTACCTCTACCTCTGAAACCAATCTCAGCAGAGGTGCCTTTCCAGCAGTGGGGTTTAGATTTTACAGGATAAATTCATCCAAGTTCTTTAGCTCAACATAAGTGGATCCTAACAACAATAGAATACTTCACTAAATGGATAGAAGCAGTTCCAACCAGACAACCTACATATTTTGTAATCATATAATTCCTTGAAGGTCATATTGTCTCCAGGTTTGGTTGTCCCCACAAAATTATTATAGATAGCGTTGTTGCTTTTAAATAAAAAAGGATGATTGATTTTTGTAACAAATATCATATAGTTTTAGGACATTCTATTGCCTATTATCCTCAGGGAAATGGGTTAGCAGAATATTATAACAAGTCATTGGTCAAAATCATAAAGAAAATACTGCAAGAAAACAATAAATGCTGGCACAAGAAATAGATAAAAGCTCTATGAGTTGATAGGATAAGCACAAAGAAGTCAACTGGAATGTCACCTTTCCAATTATTTTATGGAATAGATGTAGTTTTTCCTGCTTCCCTAGGAATTCCAATACTAAAATCGTTGCAGGAAGAGGAAGCATAGCTAAATGATGCCTAGAGAAGGATCAACCAATTGATACATTTGTAGCAGACCAGAGAAGAAGTCTACAACAATACACAAGTGATTCAGGATAAGATCAAAATAATTCATGACAGGAGGGTCAAAGTAGATGATTTTCAGCTGAATGACATCTTTTTGAAGTGGGATGTCATAAATGAAGAGAAAGGAAAACATGGTAAATTTGAAATATTATGGAAAGGCCCTTACACGATTATAGTTGTCCATGGAAATCATGCATTTTTTTTGGAGGATCTAATTGAAGAAACACTGGAAGGAGGACCTGTTAATGGCAAGTTGCGCAAGCACTACTTCAACTAAAGTTGGCTATTAACAAACACATCATTGTATATATATCATTTTATTGTTTCAAATACTGCAAGTGTGGGTGGATGTCATTAGGAATTGAAGCCCATAATGAAGGCCCTAAGTTTTATATGAGTTGATGCTATATTTATGATTTTTAATTTACAAGGTTAGTCTCAGTTTTGATGAGGAAATAATTGCCCAATGAAGAATTCTATTGATCTATGGTGTTCTTTGATACCTCACTGGGAGGATGCCATCCCTAGTCAATGCTAGGCTCCTATAATAGGAATCAGTGGTGTTGGCCTCTTATTGATCATTTTGGTCAATTTAGCCTATGAGTCACTACATGTCATAGCCTAAATGTTTGCTTGTCGAAGGAGCCATTTAGTTCTTGAAGTCCTGTGGTCAAGACAAGTCTAAAAGTTTGGGATATTTTTTGCATATGAAGTCTAGGTCAGATCATGTTGCAAGTGTTTTCATGGTAAATTTCTCAAATGTAGATTTCCAACAGTATATCTGGTGCTTCAAACCGACTTCCGGATCAGAAGATAGAGCAAGTTGAATTTTGCTCCTAAAAACTAGAAAACAAAGGAAAAATACCTAACTATGAAATTATTTATTTGAAATATTATACTTAATTTAAAAGTAACTTAGCAACCCAATCTATAAACTGTTGGAATCACATTCGCTTTCATGTGTCAGTCAATAATAAATTCTGAAGTCAAAATCAAAAAGTCAAAATTAAGTTGTGACCCCACCCACGACTTCATACCTTAAACTTTCATGCCTCAAGATGTGTGAAAAAATAATCAATAGTTATTGATGAATTCTGGGGGGGAGGGGGTTGCGTATTTGACTTTTAACCTACCCACCCCCCCTCTCCCCCCGAACAAAATTTTTACAGAGAAGAAAGACATGTTTTTTGGTATGGTATAAAGAGGAGAAATGCATGGAAAATGAAATTTGGATAAGGCATGGATTTAAAAACAAGACATTGATTTAAAAACAAGACATTGATTTAAAAACAAGTTGATGGTTTATTAAATTATTCATTATTGAAAATTTTATTTTATTAAATTTGTTTACAAATTTAAGCAAAATATTTGGAAATATTATTCAAAATATTTTCTTCCCAAATATTTTACGACAATGATGAAGTATTTAAAGATGATGAAGGAAAATACTATGGGAAAAAGGTTCAACACATAAATTTGATTTAACTCCCTAATACAAATAATTTATTGATCAACTAGGTGGAAAACATCGACAAATATGCAATTATTTTCCGATTTTTTGGCTCAGAAATATCAGTCAAAGGGACAACTAGTAAATATAGGTGGTAGTGTTAATCAAGTTTGAAAGGGAAGCTAACAGGTTTTGTAAAGACAACTTCAACCTCTCTAGATTCCAAGGTAGAGGATCAACATTAATAAACCAATTTCCATATTTGAAGGCTGAAGGATTTTCCAGTAGTTCCAAGTTTCCTGTAGTTTTCTAGTGATTCTTTTTATCTTTAAGTTTATTGTTCAGATTTTTTCCAGAGAATAGCTATGGTCAACAATAGATTTTCCAGAATTCCTATTATTTGGCTCTGTTTCAGAAAAATATGTAATTCAGTTAGATATTATTTTGTAATGAATTCCGTTTTGGAATATGTAGATAGTTCAATTCATTAGAAGTAGTAAAGGCTTGTAATTTGTTGGTATATGTTGGAACTTGTATGAAGAAAGGAGTTGTATATTGATGTAAGTTGTGCATTAGAAGTAGTAAAGGCTTGTAATTTGTTGGTATATGTTGGAACTTGTATGAAGAAAGGAGTTGTATATTGATGTAAGTTGTGCATGTACTGAAAGTGATCAATTTATAGAGATACAGAGAGTTTTGTTCTATGATTCCCTTGTTAAACAATTGGTGATGTACTTTCTTATGTGAAATTGTTTATTTTCTTAGCTTTTCATATGTTTTTCCTCTTTATTGTTGCAAGAAGATTAAGGGATGAATTCACTTAAGTGTGCTCTGCTTTGCCTTGTAAACAATATCGATGTCTTCAATCTGATGTTATGTATAGAATTCATCTCAGTATGCTCTATATTTAATTAACTTAAATTAAATTCATCCTTTCACTCGAGAGACACTCTATAAGATCCAAAAGTTTGCATATCCTGCCCTGTTACAACTACTCTTTCATTTCTTGATTGATTACCTAAAGGTTCATGACTCCATGTCCAATGGAATTTCCATGCATATTTCAAACAAACCTTTAAAAACCCCAAATCAAAATTATATAACTAGCCTAATATCTTAAAAACAGAACTCTAAATCAGACAGAGAGATCCCTCTCTAAAGTTGGAAGGGCTAGATCCCATCTTCCAAAGTGGTTTTGTGGTTACCTCTAGGTTTCTCTCATCAGCCTAGGGAAATTATGAAGTGATAACAGTACCAAAGTAAAAGTGACTCATAGGAAGAGATTCAGTTTTGAGAGGTGACAAAGTAAGACCTCATGGAAACAGTGGCTTCTTGGTGAGGTTTCAAATTACCAAAAACAAAGAGAGACCCATTCTAGAGCTCGTTGAGATCTTTCCAACAATGTTGATAGTTCATCAAACTGAGCTATGATTCACTTGTAATGGTTAATGGAAAAACTAAGGTTTTTCCTATAAAAGGGATTTTTACCCCCAAATCCAATTCATTTGCAGATCGAGCTTTTAGAGAATTTGGAGAGGAGGAGAAGGCCCTAGATCTTGGTGAGCTCGTAGTGGATAAACCAATTGTTGGAATTCATATCTGTGACTTTTAGGTAGGTGATCTAACCCTACTCATCATTTTCCATGGATTAAGTTCTCAGATTAGGGCCTCAGCTGACTAGGGAAACCCTGGCTTTTTATTCATGATCGCAACACACTTGTTGGGCATTTTTTTTTCACTCTGGGGCACATGAAAAGGGATGAAAAGTGCGCCCTTCTATGGGTGAGCCTAGATGTTATTGACGCCATTGAAACGTTAGTTAGGTCTATGTAGGTAGCAGGACAATGATAACTATTTGTTTAGGATAGTTTTATGCTTATTTGTCTTTAGGAAGATCCCAACCATCTGACCACATGTACATATTTGTGAAGGGGGCACACAGGAGCCTAGTATGTTCCATTGGGGGTAGCTATTGCGACGGGCTGGAGGGGGGGAGTTGGATGAGTGTTCCAACTTGAGTTCTTAGCTCATTAGGACCATATTCCATTGTACCACTTCTAGGGAGATTATAATCTACCACTTCCACCACGACGAGCATGGGGACCAGATGGTAAGTTATAGTTACTATATTTTTGTTGCAAGTATAGTTTAGAAAATATATGTATGTGGTATTGATTTTCAAACTTGTGACATGCAAATATAACTTTGATGAGGCCAGAAGTATATACAAGGTGAGATGCAACATGTGGGGTGACAGATCAGACAAGATCGACATCACAACAGATATCATATAGTGATGCATTATTGGAGGACCTTTGGCATAGGTTCAACTTGCTACTAACTAGGGTGACAGTGTGTGGGTATTATGAGCTAGAAGACTAGTATACAAATGCATGTACCAGTCTTCCCTCTGAGGGGCAAGGTATCACCAGGTGCATAGTGATGGTCGGTCAGGCAGTGTGACACTTATGAGTTGGGAAAATGGACCCATTAGAATGGGATCCGCTAGAGGATAATGATTAGTTATAGGGGAGTGTGTGCCCCCATTTTTGTATGTAACATGCAATGGACATGTCATATGTATTTAGAGTAGTGGACTCCAAAGACTATATGATGGATATTATCATACATAATATTGTTATGCATATTTCTGTGACAATGTGGTTTTCCATTTGTTTAATTTATGGATGTCTTCTTGTATATACATGTGATATTTTCTAAATAGGATAGGATTACACACATGATAAATGCAATTCAATGGCATGACGAGTAGCAAGGAATCGAGACAAACATAGAGGTGAAGGATGCGATGATCAAGGGAAGCAGCTAACAAGCCTATCACAACATCATATTCAGCTTGATTATTGGTCGCAGATCCGATGAGGATGTTTTTGTAATGGACTACCGAATGCAAAGGGGTAAATCTGACCCAAGCTTCCAATGCTAGATTCTTGGAGAAGCGATTCATACCATTGGCGTAACTGATACGAAGGGTGGAGGATGGATCCAACTAAAATACACAAGAAGAAAATAATGAGAGATGCGAGATGCAAGGGATTAACTTCACCATGAATTAATTCTTTGGATTCCACAACATATTAATCATGGTTTTTCTACAGAAGGAAGTACACATTATGGTGCATATCATCCTAAGGATAATTAACGGTGGTCCTAGATTCCATGATGTTTTCATCAAAATTAAAGATGGGAGGATGGGAGGAAGAGGAACTACCTGAGGCATATTCAACAGAGACAAGGTTCACATGCGCATCATTAGTAGGGTTGGACGAATGACTAATAGATGTGAAATCTACCAATTTTGAGATTGAAGTTCTTCTGAAGAAGGTTCGAAAGAATCACAATAGGAAACTCGTAAAGAGTCCGAATATATTGATCCCATGGATGACGATAGGTAGAGAATAGGGGTCGATCTATTCGTCATCTTGACATCAAGAGGGGGAATCACGATGGTGGGTTGGGAGACATCTTGTCTTGGTGAGGCATTGGGGCTTGTTACACTGAAATTTGTCACCATGACTATCTACAGTTAATATGGCTCCATCAATAGTCATATTATCCTCCTTGTCAAGCCTCATACCTCTGCTCTTCATGAAACTTCAAAAAAGAGAGAAAGTCATTAAAAATCATGTTTATCTCTGGGTACGCAGGTTCTCTCTACCTTGCCTCCGTGTACGCATCCCAAGCTCATTGTACCTGCGCACTTGTATGCTCTGTAATTCAAGGGATGGGTGCGTACTCCTGTAAAGGTCAAAAGGCGCGAGTTTCATCTTAAAAAAGTTACTTGTGGTCACTTCTAGAGCTTTCTAGAAGAGTGTTTGACGTGTATTGAGCGCCTCCAGATGGTTCATGCATCCCTATGATAGAGGAACTTATCCCATCAAGAGAGGAGCTACCCCATCCAAAAGAGGGAGTATCCCATTGATGTTGGAACTGAATAACTTCCTCTAGAACACTATAAATACAGGCATTAGGCCAGAGGAGCGGAGGTTGAAAGCTGAACATTCCAAAGGGTAAATGCTGCTGGAATTAGGACTTCCATTGTTAAATTGTGAGGAGAGATTACCATCCTTTCTTGTTGCCATATTAGAAGTGGGTGAGCTTGTCAAAGTAGAGGAAATCTCTTGTTGGACCCTGGGAGGAGCTTGCACAACACCAAGGCTCAGGTTGTAATGGTTCCTTTTTTTTGTTTCCTTAATACAAATAAGTCCATTCTTCTCAATGATTTGTTGTTAATGAATTATTTCATATACTCCTTGGTCTATATGATGAATATGCTTTGTTTTATGAAAATTCAGGTGTTATGTAATCGTTTGACTGTTAGTGTATGCAGGTCTTAAAGTGAAGGAGGACCTCATCTGGATCAGCAAGGCTGGACTGCTACAACAAGCGTTGGATTTGAGGTAGGATTGAACAACACTTGGTTTCTCATAGAATAATGTATGTTTAGAGAAGGATTGCTCTTGTTTGTCTTGTTTGTCACTAGAGAGTCTTAGACTCCTAGGGAGGTTAGGTTTGTCCGCAAAAATAACTCTTTCCGCATGACAGGAATTCATGTTTAAGAACATCTTTCACCTCTCTGAACACCACATCTTGGCTGTACACAACCTTCCTTGTTACTGGGTTCCAAAGCTTATAACCCTTTAAACCATCCTTATACCCAATAAAGATGCACTTTTTAGATTTACTATCCAACTTTATTTGTTACTCCTTTGGAATATGTACATATGCATCACATCCAAATACCCTCAGATGTGAAAGAGAGGGTTTCTTACCAGTCCATACTTCTTGTGGAGTCTTATCCTTCAACGCTGATGAAGGTGACCTGTTGACCAGGTAACATGAAGTATCTACCACCTCTACCCAGAATTCCTGTCCTAACCCGGCACCACTGAGCAGGCTTCTTGCCCTTTCCATCAACGTCTTGTTCATTCTTTCCGCAATTTCATTTTGCTAAGGTGTATATGGAGTAGTCTTTTGTTGTGCTATACCACACTTCTTACATAATTCTTCAAATTACTTGCTGCAAAATTATCCACCATTATCAGTCCTCAGCACCTTGATCTTCTTCTCTGTCTGGTTTTCCACCAGAGCCTTAAATTCTTTAAACCTGTCAAAGACTTCAGATTTATTCTTAAGGAAATATACCCATGTATTCCTTGAGAAGTCATCTATAAATGATACATAGTACACAGACTTACCCAGTGATGGAACTTTCATCGGTCCAAACACATCACTGTGCACAAGCTCTAATATCTGTTTCACCCTCTTACTACCAGAGGGGAAACTCACCCGATTCTGCTTCCTATATACAAATTTTCACAGAAATAAAAATCCAGAGAGCTATTACTCATACCTTCTACCATACCTTTACCATGAAGTATTAAAAGGCCCTTCTCTCCAATATGTCCAAGCCTTTGATGCCACAACATGGCCTTCTCTCCAGAGACCACTAGATTTTCTACTCCACTTTCAGGAACCACTGAACTGTTGCACCCATCAACAACAACACTACCTTGCAGCTTGTACATAGTTCCAATCCGAACTCCCCGCATCATTACCAGTGCTCCCCGAACCATCCTGTAGGTATCCTTCTCGAACACTATTTTTATACCTGCATCATCCAACTTGCTTACAAAAATCAGATTTCTGGCCAATGCAGGAATACGCAAAACACCCGAAAGTGTTCTAACCCTTCCACCTTGCAACTTCAATTTTACTTTTCTGCGACCAACAATTCTAGCCTTCCAGTCATCCCCCAAGAAGACATCACCACCATCTTATTTCTCATATTCACAGAACCACTCTCTATGGGGAGTGAAGTGAAAGGATGCACCCTAGTCAATCAACCATGCCTCATGATCTACATGTGCACTTGGGTGATGGTAGCTTATCTCTAAGAAGAGATGTGGTGGCTACATGCCTTTGAGCTGTGTTACAATGAGGCTCAGGGGCCTATTTATTATTGAACCATAAGGGAAAACCCTAAACAACCAAAACCATAATCCCAGGAACCCCAAGAGTTGTGGCCCTTGTTGGGGTTACTTGGGAAGTCAATTTCTTGGGGTCGTAGCCTGGTCATATTATCGTTGTTTGGCATGTATGATACCTTGTTGGAAAGTTTTCTCTGAGTACTACACGATTTACGACAGGCTGCTACATATAACTTTGTGCCTACTACTAACCTCAAAAAACGTCGTTTAGGGGGTCAAAATTGCTCCAGAAGTTCAAGACTCGAAAAATTGCTATAAAATAGTAAATGTTGAAATAAACAAGGAAATAGATGAAACCGACTGGATGTCTAGGTGGAATAGGTAGGTGACCACCAATATCCACCTAGATCAGTCCTCCCTCCTTAGGAAGTAATGGTCCCCATTGTGTGTAGAGTCTCCATGAGGTGAGGAAATTTATGTTGAACCTCATCCCCGGTTAACCACTTGCACTGGTGAAGGAGTTGGCTTGCTTTGACAACTCGATATAGATGGATACTCTGTTGACGAGTGTTTTTGATATTTGTGTCCATGAGCTCATCAGATGTGGCCTATTCCATGTGGTCTAGGTTTAGCTTTGTTAGTGTGAGTTGCTCTACAATGTCTGATGTGTCCAACAATGGTGGAAAGTATGGCCAAAGGTGGTCTACAATGAACACTAGGTGCATACCAAGGAATGGTGGGATGTTGAGCTCGAAGGCATTTTACCCTACAACCTTGGTGATGGCGTATAGCCCATATCAGAGTGGGTGAATCTTGCGGCGCATTCCAACAAGGTGCTCCTTATGCAAATATAGCCAAACTTTGTTGCCCACCTGGAACTTGTGCGACACTCGATGTTGATCATGGATCTACTTGTACTTAACATTGGCTCTGTCCAATATATCATGGACCTCTCGATGAATGTGTTGAATGCGCTCAATGAAGTTGCTAGCCCTGTTGGTTTTGGAGTGGATGTGACTTGAATCTTCATGAGTTGCTGCAAATAGTATGGCCACATCAATGAGACATAATGGCTAAAATCCCAACACTACCTGAAAGGTGTTATGGCTCGTTGATTTATGATGAGATTTGTTGTAGCTGTGCTAGACATAAGGGAGGATTTCATCCCATGTGCGTGGATGCTTCAAGTTGTACATGCAGAGAATGTATACAATCATCGTGTTGACGACCTCTGTTTGGCCATCAGTTTGGGGGTGGAATGTTGTGGACTTAGTAATTTTGGTATCCAACATCGACTAGAGACTTGACCAAAATGCACTTAGGAATTTGTTGTCCCGATATGAGATAATGGACTGTGGGATCCCAAAGTGTACCCACACTCGCTCAAAGAAGATCTTAGTAGTGGCCTCTATTTTGATACTCCTCTTGTAGGCCGCCATGATGGCCATCCTAGAGAATCCATCGACGACCATGAAAACACAATGATTGCCATGCTTAGTAGAAGGAAGGCTCGATATGTAATCCATGGAGATGGATTCCCAAGGTCGACTAGGAGTAGGTAGAGAAGTATATAGGCCCTTCTTCTTGGTGGTTGGTTTGGAAATGGCATAGGCGATGCAAGATCTAATGTACTTCCCAACATCCTGACGAAGTTTCAGCCAATAAAAATGCTTCTGCGGTACCGCCACTATTTTCTCTAAATTGAAATGTCGGACAACCTGACTGTAGTTTGCCTCCCAAATCATCTTGGCATGATTGCTTGAAGGAACACAAATGTGTCCCAGGTGTCATAAAAATGCATCCTAGAGGTGAAAATCTGAATCTTTCTTCCATTCCAGGAGTGTCTGATATGTTTTGTCAAATTCTGGATCACTCTTGTAAAGATGTGGCCACCTTGAAGTCTCGTGCCCACAGGAGTCGAGCACAGTGATCAGCGCCATGACTAGTGGTTGGCTGAGGAAGTCTATAACATTATTGGTTCTACCCTTCTTGTATTTAATGTTGAAATGGAACTTTTGTAGGTATGTGGACCATTCTGATGGCGATTGTTCTGCAACTTCCCTTATGTTTGTATGAACTGCAGGGGTCGGTGGTCTGTGTGGATGACCATTTCCTTCCCCATAATGTAATGATTCCATTGATGGCTGGCTTGTACAATGGAATACATTTCTTTGTCGTAAGTGGCATACTTTCAGACTGTGTTTGAAAGTGTCTCACTGTAGTAAGCCACTGGATGCCCCGGTTGAGTAAGAACTGCACCCAATAGCATAGTCGAAGTCATCTATCTCAACCTCAAATGGTTGCTACAGGTCTGGTAATGTGAGCATTGGTGAAGAGAAGAGGTGATGGTTCAACTCGAGAAATGCCTTCTATTGGGTTTTAGAACTAAAAAAATTTACTTTCACTCCACCCTTAGTGAGTTGAATTAAAGGCCAAGTGATATGAGAGAACCCCAACACGAACCTGTGGTAGAAATTGGCAAGACCCAAAAGTTATGGAGCTCTGTTAGAGTGGTTGGGGTTGGCCAATATTGAATGACTTGTATCTTGGTTGGGTCCACATGCACACCTTTCTCATCAATGATGTACCCCAGATATTGAACTTAGGTGATGCCAAAAGTGCATTTCTCCAAATTGGCACACAACTTGTGTTGTCGCAGGGTTTGAAGAACCTTTCGAATATGGTGGAGGTGCTCTTCCTAACTCTGGCTAAAGATCAAGATGTCATCTAAATACACCACTATGATTGCATTGGTGAAGGGTCAAAATACGTCGTCCATCAATCTCATGAAGTATGCGGGGGCATTAATCAACCCAAAAGACATTACCAACCATTCAAAAAGGCCCTCCTTGGATTTGAAGGCAGTCTTTCACACATCGAAGGGTTCGATAGGCATTTGGTGATAACCGAACTTCAAGTCAATATTGCTAAAATATTTGGGTCCCTTGAGCTAGTCCAATGCTCGATAGTCAATATAGAGTCTCCAGGTCCCATCCTTCTTCTGTACCAATACAATAGGGCTCCCACGTGGCTGATGAGCTTGGCCTGATGTGTGCTTTTTGCAACAACTCCTAAATCTGCCTCTTGATATCATTGTTTTGTAAAAAAAAGTGTCAATAGATCAGTCCATTGGGTAGTGGTGCGCCTGGGGTCAGATCGATGGAGTGCTTGACCTGACAGTTCATATGTACCCTTGTAGGTGAGGTGAAAATGTCCCTGTACTCCTCCACGACCTTGTCCATCTATTATTGTTGTGAGAAGTTTCCCTGTCTAGAAGTCATGGCCACAACCTTCTTCTTCCCCTAAGGGAAAATTATAAGGAAAAAAAATTTCCTGGTTTGGGAAATGATCTTACTGCATTACTTTGTAGTGATCAAAGAGATGGTGGTATGAAGGGCTACCTCCAGTTTCCTGTACAAGTTATGGGCCAAAGTAATAATCACAACGAGGTCTAGACTCATATATAGCATGTTGCTTCCACAAGTATGGTTATCCTAATAATACATCACAAACTTTAAGAGGAGCAACATCACACAATACCTCATCCGTGAAGGGCTTGATGTTGTAGGGAAGGTGACACCACTAGCTAACACATAGATCTCGTCCTTGGTGAATCAACTTTATGGTGTATGGTTGTGGATGTGATGTCATCGATAGTCCCAACCTCTTCACGATCTCTGTTGAAATGAGGTTCTATTGGCTCCTGCTGTTGAAAATGAACTATAGTGGAGAACCCTTCACCCACATCTATGGGTGGAAGAGGCTACCCCCCTCCTCTAGATCTTTGGGCTCATTGTTTTGGATCTTGGTGGTGACCATAGTGGCATTGGGCTCTACGTCAATGGTCTGCTTCCCTTTTTTATTCCCCTTGTCAGGTTCTGTCTTAGGGTTGGAACATGCATCTGATTCGGAAGCCTTTAGCTCAGCCACCCGTGACTGATTGGCTCGACACTCACTTGCGTTGTGAGTGGAGCTCTTATGGAACTCACACAATTTTCCCATGTCCTTCTTTGTCTTCATGGTGTTGTTATTTTCTTGTGGCTTTGACAGATTGTCCTGGGTCACCCCACCTTGGCTTTGGCCTTTGCTTTGTGGTTTGGGGGTACCTTTGCCTTGCTTTAGATTCACAGATCCAAAGCCTTGCTTCTTCTGTTTAAACTTCCACTCAATCTTGACAGCGTATCGTTATGTTGTAACGAGTGAAGAGATGTTTAGGAACTCCATCTCATCCTAGATGTACTTTTTTAGACAGTCACGGTACTTGAGTGTCAAATGTCGCTCAGAATCCTTGATACCCAACTTTGTGCAAATGGTATGGAAAACATTTGTGAACTCTAACACATCTTGGTCCCTTGCCCACCATAGCATGGACCCCTTGATATATTTATCTTCATAGCTCCCGACAGGGTAATATTGTTCCTTGATGGCGTCTCAGAAAGAATCCCAAGTGGGTGCAGCTGAAAATAGTGAGGATTACCTTAAAAGGAGTGGTGCCTCCAGAGTGGTTGCTGGAAGAAGATGCATCGCTTGTTGGTAGCCGTCAAAGGATATGGGAAAATTTATCCATCATCTCATTCCCTTGTCACTCTAGGGATTCCTCAAGAAATATTTGGAAATTATGTCCTCCTCCCTCGTCTTTATTTTCTTCCACCATGGGAGGCTGTCGAGGTTTGTGAGGTTGGTCTTGCAAAGGTTCAACGAGTTCAAGCCCTAACTCTTTATACTGTGACCTCATTGGGGACATGAAAAGAAAAACATAGAAAAAGCATACTGCTCTGATACCACTGATCCGAACATAAACATGAACACAAAAAATTATAGATATAACCATAAATATAGAGATGCAACAAAAATAATACTTCATTACATTAATATATAAATACTAAAATATGCATACAAACAGAATGTAAATAAACTAGCTCCATCGATGGTAGCTTATCTCTGAGAAGAGATGTGGCAGCTACATGCCTCTAAATTATATTATAATTAGGCTCAAGGGTATATTTATTATTGAACTACAAGGGAAAACCCTAAACAACCAAAACTGTAACCCCAGGAGATGGAATGCCAAGAGTTTGTGGGCCCCATTGGGGTTAGTTGGGAAACCGAATTCTCGGGGTAATAACTTGGTCATATTATCTCCGTTTGGTGCATATGATACCTTATTTGAAATTTCTCTCTGAGTACTATAGGATTTGAGCCAAGTCTATTCCTACAACAATGGGCCTACTATGGACCTCAAAAAAATGTCATTTAGGGTGTAAAAACTGCTCTGGAATTGTAGGACCCGAAAAACTGCTAAAAATAACAGATGCTGAAATAAACAAGGAAACAAATGAATCTGACTGAAGGTATGGTGGAATAAGTGGGTGGTTGTCAATATCCACATGGATCAGTCCTCCCTCCTTAGGAAGAAATGGCCCCTATTGCGTGCAAAACCTCCATGAGGTGAGGAAATTTATGTTGAATTTGGTCCCTAGTGAACCACTTTCTCTGGTGAAGGAGTTGGCCTGCTCTGACAACTCGATATAGCTAGATCCTATTATGGAAAGTGTTCCTAATATGCATGTACATGAGATGATTAGTTGTGTCATGTTCCATGCAATCTAAGTTTAGCTTAGTTGGTGTGAGTTGTTCTGCAATAACATATGTGTCCAACAATGGTGGAAAATATGGTTGAAGGTGGTCTACATTGAACATTAGGTGCAGAACAAGGAATGGTGGGATGCTAAGCATGAAGGCATCATCCCCTACAACCTTGGTGATGGTGTATGGTCCATATCCGAGCAGGAAAATCTTTTGGTAGGGTCCAGGGAGCTACTCCTTCTACAAATGTAGCCAAACTTTGTCGCTCACCTGGAACTTGTGCAACACTCAATGTTGATCATGGCACTTTTTATACTTAGCATTGCCTAAGTCCAATATATCGTGGACCTAATGGTATATGTGTTGAATGTGATCAATGAATCTGTTAGCCCTTTCAGCTTCGGACTGGACATGAGTCGAATCTGCCTGAGTAGCTGCAAATGGTATTGCCACATTAATGGGACATAATGGTTGAAATACCAGCCCTACCTAAAAGGGGCTATGGCCTATTGAGCTATGGAGATCTCTATTGTAGTTATGTTGGACATAGGGGAGGCTTTCATCCCATGTGTGTGGATGCTTCAAGTTGTGCATGCATAGAATGTGTATGAAAATCCTGTTGACGACCTCTATTTGGCCATCATTTTGGGGGTTGAATGTCATGGACTTAGTAAGTTTGGTATCCAACATCGACCAAATACTTGACCAAAATGCACTTAGGAATCTATTATCTTGATCTGAGATAATGGACTGTAGGATCCCAAAGTGTACCCACACTCGCTTAAAGAAGAGCTTTATAGTGGCCTCCGCTATGATACTCTTCTTTCATTCTGCCATGATGGCCATCTTAGAGAATTTGTTGACGACCACGTAAACACATTTATTGTTGTTCTTAGTAGAAGGAAGACCTGACATGTAGTCCATGGAGATGGATTCCCAAGGTTGACTAGGAGTAGGTAGAGGAGTATATAGGCCTTGCTTCATGATGGTTGGTTTGGCAATGGCGCAGGTGGTGTAGGATCTAATGTACTTCCCAACATCTTAACGAAGTTTTAGCCAATAAAATTACTTCTACAGTACCACAAATGTTTTCTTTACACCGAAATGTCCAGTGAACCAACTGTAGTGTGCCTCCCAAATCATCTTGGCACACTCGCTTGAAGGAACATAGATGTTTCCTAGGTGGAATAATAGTGCATCCTGGAGGTGAAAATTCTGAACTTGCTTCCCTTCCATGAGTGTCTGATATGTGATGCTGAATTATGAACTACTCTTGTAAAGATGTGACCACCCTGAAGTCTTGTGCCCATAGGAGTCAAGCACAGTGATCAGCGCCATGGTTGGTGGTTGGCTGAGACAGTTTGCAAAATTATTGGTGTTGCCCTTCTTATACTTAATGGTCAAATGGAACTGTTGTATCTATGTGGACCATTTCTGATAGAGATCATTCTGTAACTTCCCTTGTGTCTGTATGAACTACAATGGTTGGTGGTTTGTGTGGATGATCGTTTCCTTCCCTATAATGTATTGCTTCCATTGACGACAGACCCATACAATGGAATACATTTCTTTGTCATAAGTGGGATACTTTCGGATTGTGTTTGAAAGTGTCTCACTGTGGGAAGTCACTGGATGCCCCTACTGAGTAAGAACTGCACCAATAGCATAATCGAAGGTGACTTTCTCAATCTCAAATATTTGTTGTAGGTTTGGAAATGTGAGAATTGGTGCAAAGTAGAGGTAATGTTTCAACTCGAAAAATTCCTTCTGTTGGGTTTCAAACCATTTTTTTTTTTCTTTCACTCTGCCCTTGGTGACTTGACTTAAAGGCCAAGTGATATGAGAGAACCCCAACACGAACCTGCAGTAGAAATTGGTAAGACCCAAAAATTTGTAGAGCTTTGTTAGAGTGGTTTGGGTTGGCCAATCCTGAATGACTTGTATCTTTTTTGGGTCCATATGCACACCTTACTCATCAATGATGTACTCCATATATTGAACTTGGGTCATGCCAAAGTGCATTTCTCCAAATTGGCACACATCTTGTGTTGTTGCAGGGTTTGAAGGACCTGTCGAATATGGTGGATGTGCTCTTCCCAACTTGCTTAAGATTAAGATGTCATTTAAATACACCACCACAAATGCATTGGTGAAGGGTTTCAAGATGTTGTCCATCAATCTCATGAAGGTTGTGGGGGAATTCGTCAACTTGAAAGGCATGAACAACCATTCAAAAATTCCCTCCTCGGATTTGAAGGCAGTCTTCCACACATCAAAAGATTCGATAGGCACCTGGTGATAATTGGACTTCAAGTCAATCTTGCTAAAATATTTTCCCCCCTTGAGTTGGTCCAGAAGGTCATCAATCCATGGGATTGGGTACCTATTTCAGATAGTGATCATGTTCAATGCCTGATAGTCAATATAGAGTCTCTAAGTGTCGTCCTTCTTCTGTACCAATACAATCAATCTCCCAGAAGGTGATGAGCTTGGCTTGCTGTGCCCTTTTTTCAACAACTCCTGAACCTTCTTCTTCATCTCATCATTCTCTAGAATAGAGCATCGATAGATTGGTCCATTGGGTAGTGGCGCACCTAGGGTCATATTGATGGAGTGCTTCACCTGACAATGCAGAGGTACCCATGTAGGTGAGGTGAAAATTTCCCTGTACTCCTTCACGACCTTTTCTGTCTGTTGTTTTTATCCGGAGGAGCCATATCTGGAAGTCGTGGCTACAACCTTCTTCTTTCCCATAGGGTGAATCATAATGAAAAAAAATTCCTATTTTGGGAAGTTATCTTACTGCACTGCTTTGCAGTGACCAAAGAGGTGGTGGTATGCGGGGCTACCTCCAATATCCTATACAACTTATGGCCCAAAGTAATAATCAGAAAGCAAGGTCTAGACTCATATACAACATGTCACTTCCACAAGTATGGTTGTCCTAATAATACATCACAAACTTCAGGAGGAGCAACATCACACAGTACCTTATCCGTGAAGGGCTTGATGTTGTAGACAAGGCAACACTGTTGGCTCACCTAGAGATCTCATCCTTAGTGAAGCCACCTGATGGTGTACGACCATGGATGTGTTGTTGTCAGTAGGCCTAGCTGCTTCAAGACCTCTGCTTAAATGAGGTTCTTTTGGCTCCAACTATCAACAATGAACTGCGGCGGAGAACCCTTCACCCAAATCTATCAGTGGAAGAGGCGTTCCCCCTCTTATGGATTTTCAAGCTCATTCTTCTGGATCTTGGTGGTGGCCACAATGGAACTGGGCTCCACATCAATGATTTACTTCCCTTTTTCATTCCACTTATTGGGTTCTGACTCAGAATCATAACATGCGTCTGATTCGGAAGCCTTTATCTCGGCTACCACTGACTACTTGGCTTGGCACTCACTTGTGTTGTGAGTGGAGCTCTTATGGAACTCGCACCATTTTCCCATGTCCTTATTCATCTTCATGGTGTTTTTCTTTGCTTGTGGCTTCGATGGTTTGTCTTGGGTTGCCCCACCTTGACTTTGGCCTTTGCTCTGTGGTTTGGGGGTGCCTTTGCCTTGGTTTGGATTCACAGATCCAAAGTCTCCCTTGTTCTGTTTAAACTTATGCTCAATATTGACAACGTATTGGTATGTCGTGCTAGGCGAGGAGATGTCTAGGGACTCCATCTCATCATGGATGTAATTTTGTAGACATTCACGATACTTGAGTACCAAATTCTGCTCATAATCCTAGATACCCAACTTTGTGACAAGGGTATGGAAAACATTTGTGAACTTTGACACATCTTGGTCCCTTCCCTACCATAGCATGGTCTAGTTTATGTATTTATCTTCATAGCTCTTGACAGGGAAATATTGTTCATTGATGCAATCTCAAAAACAATCCCAAGTGGGTGCGGCTGAAAAAAGTGAGGATTCTCTCTTGTCCTTTTGTTCACAGTAGGTTTCCCACCAGTCCTTGACGTGTGGCGCAGATTTGAGAAGTCAAAAATTAGTCTTTTCCTTATTGGAAAAGTCATGAACTGTAAAATATCCTTCCAACAAATTCAACCATTTATCTATGGCGTCTGCATCTATTTGGCCCTCAAATATGGGAATATCAAAGTTAACTTGTACCTTAAAAGGAGTGGCACCTCCAGAATGGATGCTAGATGAAGATGCATCACATGTGGGTAGCCATCGAAGGATCTAGGCAAAGTTATCTATAATCATGTTCCTTTGTCGCTCGAGGGCTTCCTCGAGCAATATTTTGAAAGGATCTCTTGTCTCTTGGTATTTCTTTTCTTCCACCATGGGAGGTCATCGTGGTTTGTGAGGTTGGTCTTGCAAAGGTCCAACCAGTTCGAGCCCTAACTCCTTATACCGTGACCTCACTGGGGACATGAAAAGAAAAATAAAGAAAGATAAGGCTACTCTGATACCACTGATCCGAACTTAAACAAGAATGCAACAAATTACAGATATAACCATGAAAACAGGATGCAACATAAATAACACTTTGTTTAATTAATATCAAAACATTGAAATATGATTACAAACAAAATGGAAATAAACTATCTCGGGTGATGGTATCTTATCTCTGAGAAGAGATGTGGTGGATACATGCCTTTGAACTATGTTCCAAGGAGGCTCAAGGGCTTATTTATTATTGAACCACAAGGGATAACCCTAAACAACCAAAACCTTAACCCTAGGAGATGGAACACCAAGAGTTTGTGGACTTCGTTGGGGTTAGTTGGGAAGCTAACTTCCCGGGGTCGTAACTTGGTCATATTATCTCTGCTTGGCACATACAACACCTTATTGGAAAGGTCTCTTCGAGTACTACAAGATTTGTGGTAGGCCCCTACCAACTGCTACGGACCTAAAAAAATGTAGTTTAGGGCATCAAAATTGCTCCAGAAGTTCAAGACTGAAAAAACTACCAAAAATAGTAAATGCTGAAATAAATAAGGAAACAGATGAAATTGACTAGAGGTCTAGGTGGAATTGGCAGGTGGCAGCCAATATCCACCTAGATTAGTTCACCCTCCTTAGGAAGTAATGGTCCCCATTGCATGCAGAGCCTCCATGAGGTGAGGAAATTTTTGTTGAACCTGGTCACTCGTGAACCACTTTCCCTGGTGAAGGAGTTGGCCTACTTTGACAACTCAATATAGTTGGATTCTCTATTGGTGAGCATTCTTGACCTGCATTTTCCATGAGCTAATCAATTGTGGCATGTTCCATATAGTCTGGGTTTAGCTCTATTAGTGTGAGTTGTTTTGCAATGTCGGATGTGTCCAACAAGAGTGGAAAGTATGGCTAAAGGGGATATACATTGAACACGGGGTGCAGACCAAGGAATGGTGGGATGATGAGCTCGAAGGCGTTGTCCCCTACAACCTTGGTGATAGTTTATGACCCATATCGAAGTAGGCAAATCTTGTGGTGGGGTCCAGCGAGGCGCTCCTTCTGCAAATTTAGCCAAGCTTTGTCACCCACCTAGAACTTGTGTAGTGCTCGATGTTGATCATGGCACTATTTGTAGTTAGCATTGGATTTGTCCAATATATCAGGGACTTGCTGGAAGATGTTTTGAATGCACTCAATGAATTTTTTAGCCCTATCGGCTTCGTACTAGACGTGACCCAAATTTGTCTGAGTTGCTGCAAATGATATGGCCACATCAATGGGACATAATGGCTGAAATCCCAGCACTACCTCAAAGGCGTTATGGCCTGTTGAGTTGTAGAGAGCTTTGTTGTAGTTGTGCTGGACATAGGCGAGGCTTACATCCCATGTGTGTGGATGCTTCGAGTTGTACATCCACAGAATGTGTATGATCATCCTATTGACGACCTATGTTTGGCCCTCAGTTTGGGGGTGGAATGCAATGGACTTAGTAATTTTGGTATCCAGCATCGACCAAAGACTTGACCAAAATGCACTTAGGAATTTGATGTCTCGATCTAAGAAAACGGATTATGGGATCCCAAAGTGTACCCACACTTTCTCAAAGAATAGCTTAGTAGCGTCCTCTGTTGTGATACTGTTCTTGCAGACTGCCATGATGGCCATCTTAGAGAATCAGTCAATGACCATGAAAATGAAATCATTGACGTGCTTACTAGAAGGAAGGCCCGCCATGTAATCCATGGAGATGGATTCCCAAGGTAAAATAGGAGTAGGTAGAGGAGCATATAGGCCTTTCTTCTTGATGGTTGGTTTGGCAATGGTGAAGGCGGTGCATGATCTAATGTACTTCCCAACATTCTGTTGAAGTTTCTCCAATAAAAATACTTCTGCAATACCGCCACTATTTTATCTACTCTGAAATGTGGAGTGACCCGACTGTAGTTTGCCTCCAAAATCATCTTGGCACACTCGCTTGAAGGAACACAGGTGTGTCCCAGGTGGCATAACAATGCATCTTAGAGGTGAAAATTTTGAACTTTCTTCCCTTCTAGGAGTGATTGATACGTGTTGTCGAATTCTGGATCACTCTTGTAAAGATGTGGCCACCCCAAAGTCTCATGCCCACAGGAGTTGAGCATAGTGATCAGCGCCATGACTGGTGGACGTTTGAGGAAGTATGCAACATTATTGGTGCTACCCTTCTTATACTTAATGTTCAAATGGAACTATTGCATGTATGTGGACCATTTCTAATGGCAATCATTCTACAACTTCCCTTGTGTTTGTATGAACTGCGGGGGTTGGTGGTCTGTGTGGATGACCATTTCCTTCACCAAAATGTAATGCTTACATTGACGGCAAGCCTGCACAATGGAATACATTTATTTGTCATAAGTGGGATACTTTCAAACTATTTCTGGAAGTTTGTCACTATGGTAAGCCACTAGATACCCCTACTGAGTAAGAATTGCACCAATACTATAGTTGTCTCAATCTCAAATGGCTGCTATAGGTCTGGTAATGTGAGCACTGTTGATTTGTGTAGCTCTAGAGGTACTCCAAGCCCCAGGGTTCAGGGTTTGGAGGGAAAAGCACCACAAGGGCATCTTGTGGGCTTGGAACCCAAGTGTGGGGTTTTGGCATCCATCAAGATTTGGGACAAAATGATGACAAATTTACGATGCATGATGGACAAGGATGATAGTGCTTGGAAAGATGATTCCAATGCAGCAAAAATCGTCTGAATTCGAGTTGTCATTAGAGAGATATTGAATTTTGAAGTTAACAAATTAATTATTGGTTGTCAAGGAGGCTGACTTGATGTAAAACAGAGCCAATGGATGTGTCACTTCAAATGAGATGTTGAGCCTTCACATCTGTATAAATATGAAGTGGTATGGAGTCATTTAAGCATCCAAGAGAGCAATCGATCCTCTAAAATTTTGGTGGAGAGAAGGAGCTCTAGTCGCAACAACAAGAGGCTAAAGACAATGTGAAAGATTTCTGAAGGATTAGAGTGGATGTTTCTGTTGCTGTAGGTAGAGTGTGGGGAAAGAGAGGCTGTCAAAAGGATTTTTTTAGGGTTGTGTTGGTTTAGGTTTGTTGGGCATATTAAGCCGCAGAATTGAGAAACAAGTAGAGTTGTTTTGAAGGAAAATTGTGGCACGTTTTGGAGGGGACCGAAGTTACAATCTACTACTAGGCTAGGCCGCAGGCCATAGCTAGCAGTTGGAGGCCTTTAGGAGTTGCATTTAGGGATAACATCCTTATAATGTAGTGTATGCATGGAGGATCTCTTCTAGGGTAAACCATAGTTTTTGGAGGTTGTTTTGTTGGGCTACATGGAGGTTGAGGGCAATGTGGTGTGCCGTAACTAGTGGTGCAACAATACAATAGTGCATGGTGAAACAACAAATTTTTGTGAGGTGTATTAGGTCAAGGTATTTGACAATGTTTGGATCATGTTTTGAGTAGCTTGTTGAAGCCAAGTGTATGGCCTTCAAGGTGGCGAAGCAACATACTAGGAGAAGATTCAACAATAATGAGATTAGGTGTCATAGAACTTGCTAGAGGGAAGAAAGTTGGCTACCCAAAGTAACCCTAGAGCATGAGTCAAGAAGGAATGTATTGGTGCGATATTGGGTGAATTTTTGGTGCTGAAGTGCAGCAATTTGATGGACTAAAGTGGCTGCTAGATTTTAGATTGGATCTCGGGAATAAGGCCTATCTGGAGAGCAGTTTATGAGCCCGTGTTCATTGTAGCAGATGTGACTTGCAACAGTGATAGGAGACAACCCTCTTAGAGTCTCGATGTGTAGATGCCTTGATGGACTAAGGCACTACTAGTGAGAAGTACGAAAGCAAAGGACTGGTAGGATGAGATATGACATAGAAGTTGCAACGAAATTTCTCATTGTACCTTTTATACCATAGACTGTTGTATTACTCAGTTTGTTTAATATAACGAAGATTGGGATTTTACATATTATACAATTTTGTTTAAAATTGTGTATATTATGCATATGTGATTTATTGCTTTATACTTCCACTGTGCAAAATAGTTTTATGGTTAAGATTCTGGGTTTGGTTGCATTAGTGATTTTAAGACTCTAATCTAGATCCAAGGTCATGGAAATTCAACCAATGGTGCAGAGTAGAGGCGATGCTTCTACTTGGAAAACATCTTATGTTGGGTTTTAGACCCAAAAAACTTTTCTTTCACTCCGTCCTTGGCGACTTGACTTAAAAGCCGAGTGATATGAGAGAAACCCCACACAAACCTGCATTATAAATTGGCAAGATCTAGAAAGCCGCGGAGCTCTGTTAGAGTGGTTGGGACTGGACAATCTTGAATTACTTGTATCTTGGCTGGCTCCACATGCACACCCTGATCATCAATGATGCACCCCAGATATTGAACCTAAGTCATGCCAAAAGGGAATTTCTCCAAATTGGCACACATATTATGTTGTCGAGGGGTTTGAAGGACCTATCGAATATGGTGGAGGTGATCTTCCCAACTCTAGCTGAAGATCAAGATGTCATCTAAATATACCACCATGAAAGCATTGGTGAAGTGTCGCAAGATGTCATCCATTAATCTCATGAAGGTTACGGGGGAATTCGTCAACTCAAAAGGCATGATCAACCATTCAAGGAAGTCTTCCACACATCAGAGGGTTCGATAGGCACTTGGTGATAGAAGGACTTCAAGTCAATCTTGTTGAAATATTTGGCCCCCTTGATTTGGTCCAGAAGCTCATCAATCCATGGGATTGGGTACCTATTCCAGACAGTGATATTGTTCAATGCCCGATACTCAATACAGAGTCTCCAGGTCCCATCCTTCTTCTATATCAATATTATCAGACTCCCACAGGGTGATGAGCTTGGCATCATGTGCCCTTTCCACAACAACTCCTGAATCTGCCTCTTGATCTCATTATTCTCTAGAATAGAGTGTTGATAGATAGGTCCATTGGGTGGTGGCATGCCCAAGGTCAGATCAATCGAGTTCTTGACCTGACAGTGCAAAGATACCCTTGTAGGTGAGGTGAAAATGTCCTTGTACTCCTCCATGACCTTCTCCATCTGTTGTTGCTATGCGGAGGAGCCATGTCTGGAAGCTGTGGCCACTACCCTCTTCTTTCTCTGAGGGCGGATCATAAGGAAACAAAAATTCCTGGTATGGGAAATGATCTTACTATATTACTTTGTAGTGAACAAAGAGATGGCGGTAGGTGGGGCTACTTCAGGTATCCTGTATAACTTATGGCCCAAAGTAATAATCACAGAGAGAGGTCGAGACTCATATACAAAATGTTGCTTCCACAAGTATGGTTGTCCTAATAATACATCACAAAATTCAAGAGGAGAAACATCACATAGTACATCATTCGTGAAGGGCTTGATGTTGTAGGGAAGGAGGCACTACTAGCTAACATAGAGATCTCGTGATTGGTGAAGCCACCTGATGGTGTGCGATTGCAGATGTGCTTTTGTTGGTAGGCCCATCCACTTCACGATATTTACTGAAATGAGGTGCTTTTGGCTCCCACTGTCGATAAAGAATTGCAGTGGAGAACCCTTCACCCACATTTGTGAGTGGAAGAGGCGTTCCCCCTCCTTTGGATCTTCAGGCTCATTCTTTTGGATCTTGGTTGTGGTCACAGTGGCACTAGTCTCTACTTAAAAGATCTACTTCCCTTTGTTATTCCCCTTTTCGATGTCTGACTCAAAGTCCGAACTTGCGTATGATTCGGAAGCCTTTAGCTCAAGCACCAGTGACTTCTTGGACTGTTATGCTTTTGACCTGCGAGAAATTCTAGAATACCAAATATGCATGGAAATGCAACCCAGAACACAGAAAAAATGAGAAAAACAACAAGTATTTTATTATTCAGAGATGAAAGCAATGTTCACTTGCCTCTTTGAGGGGAAAACCTCCAGCATAGTAGAGCTCGATTACAAAATAAGACTCGATTACATAAATAAAGGGGTTAGGGTTGGACCCTAACATGCCCTCCCCATTAAAAGCAGCCTTGTCCTCAAGGCTGAAGCTGTGGGAACTACTGAAGAATAGTGGCTAGTTCCTAGGTCACATCTTCTGGAGAGGTGTCTTTCCACTTGACGATGACTTCCTTGATCGTGCAGCCACATAGATGTTGTTCTCTTGTATCGAGGACCTGTTTAGGTTGGAGCCAAAGTGAACCTTCTTCATCCAATTCAGGTAGACTGGTTTGAATTCTACAATTGTTCCCCACCACTTTCTTGAGGCATGTTACATGGAAGACTTGATGGATTTTTGAAGTTGTTGGAAAGGCAAACTTGTAGGCTACTGCTCCAATGCGCTGAAGTATTTGATAAGGTTTGTAAAATTTTGGAGCTAATTTTTGGCAGCCCTTTTCTTTGAGCGATGTTTTCTTATATGTATTGTAGTAGCAGGAATATGCTATCATCTTCTTGAAATGTGCCTTTTGAACGATGTTGGTCTGCCTATTGCTTCATTCGATTATGAGCTTGATGGATTGTATCTTTGAGACGGGCTACCATGGTTGCATGGTTCTATAGGAGTTGATCCACTGCTTGCACCTCAGAGCATCCAGGGATATAAGAAATAAGTGAAGGTGGGAGTTGGTCATACATTGCTTCATATGGACTCATCTTGGTGGCTGCATGATAATTAGTATTATACCACCATTTAGCTAAAGGTAGCCACTGCACACATTGATGTTGCTTTTATGAAGTGAAGCACCTTAGGTATGTCTCCAAACATTTTTTGACTGCTTCAGTTTGACCATCAGTTTGGGGATGATAGGAAGTACTTAGTTAGAGTTAGGTGCCTTGTAGCTTGAAAATTTCTTGCCAAAAGTTATTGGTTAAAGTCGGATCACGATTAGACACAATAAAAGTGGGCATGCCATGTAGTTTGAAGATCTAGTCCATGAAATATTGAGCCACCAAAGTGGGGGTAAATGGGTGGGGTAGAGTGAAAAAATGAGCATATTTAGAAAGTTTGTCCACAACCACCATGATGATTGATTTTTTTCCTGACTTCGGGAGACCAATAATGAAATCCATAGAAACATCCATCCAGATGAAGGCAGGGATTGGAAATGGTTGTATGGTGCCTGATAACTTGATTGTTTCTCCTTTGTGGCGTTGACACACCTCACATTCAACTACAAAAGTAAGAATGCCAGTTTTCATGCCTGTCCAAAAGACGACGAGTATGAGCATAAGTCTTTTGAAAGCATGCATGGCCTGTAGAGGGAGATGAGTGCATCTCTACCAAAATGCACGTTTTGAGGGTGGATGTCAGTGATATAACTACTCCATCCTTGTAGTGAAGAATCTCATCCTTTCAAGAGTAGCCAACTGAGGAATTAGGATCTACTCTCAAGTTATTAATGAGTTGTTAGAGAGACAAGTGTGAAAACCATTCCTTGTGGGCTTCTTCAATCCAATCTGGTATGGGAAGAGAGATTGATAGTAGTGTACTTTCATCCTCAAATTGGCGTGATAAAGCATCCTGTTATCACCTAAATCCGCCTTAGGCTGAAAGAAGGCAAAATTCGGGGTAACCACAAACCATGCTCAGTCTGGTAGCTAGCCCTACCAGAGCAGGAGAGGCCTCTCTATGAGTCACACTCAGTGAATAAGTGAATGAAAAGACCTGAGATGACTTACAAAAAACTATTTACCTTAGGCTAGTAAGTGAGTATGAATACAAGGAGTTTTTTTTATGAATGACTGTGTTTCTGGGATGTTATGGGACCACTGGACTTCAATGAACAGAGAACTTAATACAAAGGCACATATTATTTCGTGAGGCAAGGTAGGCGGAAAGCCTAGCAATTTTGTTTAAGAAAATGCGGAATGGAGAGATTGATTAAGAGGGTGAAAAGGGCATGGAAAACATGAATCCTTTTCAATAGAAGAATGAACACTGAACATGAAATTTTCCCACAGGCAGAGCAATAAAATTGAATTCTACCTTAGCTAACTTAGAAAATTTCAATGGAAATGAATACAAAATGAGCTATGAAACAGAACAAGATACATATGAAACATAAGAGATACATTTTCTACACTCTCAACCACATGAATCTCATGAAACAGAGCCACTGCCTTTCATTAATCCTTTGTAAAAAATATACAATGCAGAAACAGAGTTTCTTTCCCACAGTCTCCCAGAAGTTACAAGCCAACCAAACCTTTGCAAATGGTTTACATACAATATGTAGAATGTGCCATGAAGAGATGGAATGCCCAAGGGTTGGGGAGTTACTTGAATCATTACAAACTGAAGGTGGAGAGCCAAATAGCAGCTATAGGTGCAGTGCCACAAACATGACAATGGCTTGGGTGGTCCTTTGCCTTCCTTTGCCACTTGGATAACTGACCATCTGGAGTGAAAATACTTATAAAACCACCTTAGGTGCCAAAAAACTGAAGTGCATGTGAGTGGGCCCACTTACAAAAAGTCAAGAAGCGAAATTTCACGAAATAGAGGCATTCTGGCCCTTTTTCCCATATGCGCCGCGCCCCTTTCCTGTATGCATCGCGCCATTTTGAGGCCACTTTTAGAGGCATTTCCGGTGTTAAAATTGAGTGCAGGATAGCTCGTTGGAAAGGTATTTGAGTCTAATTTCCAGCCCCACTAGAATTTTTGAATTTGGAGCTCATTTGCCCCTCCAAATATTCATTCTCCCAAGACTGCTTCTTGTGTTTCAAAATAGGGGCAGTGAGGCCATTTTTGAGTGTATTTTGCCCTTTTGGTGGCCAAGATCTTCTCCAAATTTCTTGCTCCCAGTGCCAACAATTTTTATTTTGCATGCTGAATCCAAAAACACAAACCATTTCTCATTTGGAGCTCCCAATCTTAAGCGTCACGCCGGTGGTGAGGCGTGTATAAAGAAAAAACCTATTTTTGCGCCAAAAATTTGTCATGTGACCAAAATTTTCCCAAATTTTTTGAAACTTGGGCTGGAGGTCCTCTATGAAGTGCTATGCTGTTCTAAGGAAGCTTTAGCCAAGATTCAAAGCCGATCTTTCTCTTTTGCCCTTTTTTGCTTCCTTTGTTGCTTCGCTCAATTTAGCCTTCAAGCTCCTTATTCAGGCCTTTGTGCTCATGTTCCGTGCTCTGTAATGACAAGCCATCCTCCTTAGTATGGCTTTGTCCCTGTTTTCCTTCTCCAACTTTTTCTCCAAGTGTAGATTGACTCGATCCAACCAAGACTCACGGTCGTTGTTGATCTCTTGCTCCAAGGTAGTGAGCTCGATCCCTCTCTGCTGGATAGCTTGTCAATTTTCACGAATGCTTTGCAGCTCCATGATCGTCTGTTGGTCCTCAAGATGTTTGTTTCTCTGCTCTAGATACTTGATGACCCATATATCCCTCTCAAAATTTAGTATCAAGTCTTTGATCTCCATGTCCTGCTCCTGAATGGTCATCCTAAGTTTGGCATTTTCTGCCTCTATCTCTTCATCAGGAATGAGGATGACACCAGTCTCCTTTGTACCTGATGGCCCCTCATCATGCACGGGCTCCTTGCCCTTGTCCAATACCTGTGTATTCGATGCCGGAAGCGAGGCCCCTTCCACCCCGGGTGGAGATAAGACTTGCTTTGCTGCTGCAAATAAGTTCCTACTGCCTTTCTGACATGTCACAAAAAATGGCATGATCGTGGTCTCATGGTGCTCATGCTGATTAGAAGGACCACCCAACTCCTGCTCGGGCTCTGACAGTACCTGTGGTGTGCTGAAGAAGTCACGAGAGATGAAGTCCTCCCAAGCAATGCCCTGCAATCACAACTGATGATCTACCAAAATTTGAATGAGAGTGAAGTGATAGACACTGTTAAGCTGTTGCTGACGGGTCTTATGCAGCATGAAGGTGTTCATCCTCTCTATATTCCTGCATATGAAAAATGGGAGGTTCATCATCCTCACCCTGGTAAAGTGCATGAGAATGCAGATATGATAGGCATACAATCTAGAGAACCTCCCCTCATAGCTGAAGTATTTCATGATCAACCTCATGAGTGGAGCATACTCATTCTTCAAGTATCTGAAGGGAAATACTCTTGTGAGCTCATTCACGAATCTGGTTTTGATGTAAGGCTCATAGTGATGCCTTTCCACCTTCTTCTTCTTATGCCACTACTCCCCAACATTTGGAATACCTGTTGCCAATGATATAGCTTCGGGTGTCCAGGTGAAAGTGACCCCGGCCAAGGTAGACTGACCTCCATGTAGATGAAGCACAAATAACCGGGCCAACTCATGATGAACTATGACATTTGTCACCCTTTGACATTCGAAACATGATAAGTACTTGAAGGATGACATGGCAAGAGGGCATGCTTGTAACTCAGTGAGGGTAGTGGGTTCATCCTTGACATGTTTGCCACTCTTGTGGTGTCTCCTGGGAGCTTGCTCTTCTAAAGATGAGTCACTCTGTGTCTCCCTCTCATACTCGGATGAATGCTGTGATGACATGACTGCACTATGGGCTGTGATTAGGCTTCCCCTTTGATGATGGTGTGAGGCTGGGTGCCTTTGTAGTATCTGTTACCAAGGGGAACAATGAAACAAGGATTCTTAGGAAGGGAGTGAGGAAATGGGAATAGGGGTTATAGGGAGAAATCTGTTAGGGATGTGGGAGGAGTTTGGGATTTTTGATGGGGTAGGGTTTGGGGTTTCTATTTGGGCAATAGGAGGAGGGGAGAGGGAATATGAGTTTGGTAGTGTTAGGGTAGTGATGATAGGAAAAATGGCATAGGGGAACAAGGGAAAAAGATAAGGAAGGGACAAGGGGACTTTGGCATCAAAAATACAATTGCACAACCCTAGCAAAATGGTCTCTTGGTGTCTTTATATGGTTGCTTTGAGAGTTTTGTTTCATTTCCATCATTGGGAATAAAAACCACCATATCTTTAACCAATTTGATGAACAAGTGAGTTAATAGAGCATACCTTGCAAATTTATGTGCTTCACAAAAAAATTTGAGTGAGTTTGGCACGTTCTGGGCACTTTGCTTCTATGCGCTGCGCCTCTGTCTATGTGCATCGAGCTCTTGTTTATGTGCGCCGCGCTCCGGGTGTGCGCCGCGCGCGTTATAGGCTTGAACAATGGGTGGGGGCTATGTGCGCCACGCCCTTGCCTGTGTGCGCTGCGACCTTATCCTCACCTCCAAACGACTTCTCGCTCCTTGTTTGCTCCTCGGCCTATATGCGCTGCGCGCAAAGCCCAGTGCGCCACACCCTGGGTATGCGCCGCGTGCGTTATAAGTTTGAACTGTGGGCGGGGGCTGTGTGCGCTATGCCCCTGCCTGTGTGCGTCGCGCCCTGAAAATTGACTCCCACTTGCTCCTAATGCTCACCAACGCACTCCAATCACTTTGCAATGTCTACCACTCGTTTTGATTTGCACAATGCCTCTGATTTTGGTGGAAAATTTGTATATAAAGCTTTGGGAGAGATGAGTTTGATTTTTGCCTCTTCAAAAACCCATTTTCTAATGTTGTGTTGTGGCACTTTTTCACTGACTTTAGAACACACTGATTTTCACTTTCCCTTTGAAATTTCATCTCAAATGACAAAAATTTTGGCACTCTTTGCAGAGATTGAACGATAGGATATTTGGCCACGGAAACCATGACTGCATTTGAAAAATCAACTGGCGACTTTTTTTTGCAAATTTTGTCATAAATGACACTGTTTGACTTTTCTTCAAAATAGAGTTTTGAAGAAGAGTCAGAGTCTATCCACATGACGATGAAGCTTTCTGAACCATAACTATGTAAGGGCCTCACTCTGGCCTACATGGCTCTACTGGACATGTTTCAAGTAGCAAACTGATGAATTCCTAGACCTAGACTTTGAAATGACCTTTGTCCTTTAAAGGACCAAACCCTGATTGTCATGGACTTTGATGATGATTGACAAAAGACCTGAGCCAACAGTAGCCAGACATGAGACCATAATGACCTTCTCCATCAGATTATGGCATGCCCCTAGTGGAATGCAACTGGGAGAATGGAGTGGGACACCTAATCATGAAATGCATAAAGAGTTTTGATCTTTGACGGAGGACTTGACCAGACCGACTCTAACATTGGCTCCAATGGGGGATGGTAGCTCCTTGGAGCTGCCAAGAATCAACAGATCTCTGGAGGAGCTAGACAGTGCCTTCATCCATTGGGCTATGAAGTCATCATTTTGATAAATAATACCGGACTCTGACTCATTTACGAAGCTGAAACGACAAAAAAAAACTGACTCAAACTTGACATTAAAATGACTTAAAGACTAATTTGAACAACTCTAACGAAACTGAAATAAAATGGTATTTACAATGATAGTGGAAGCAACGTTTGATAACTTAGAAGTGGTACTGCTTGAGTAGCTGACCATTGATTGGCCCTCCTGGACAATACTCTCCGTTTATTTCCTTAAGAAGAAAATCATTCTGCTCCCGATATGCTGCGATCTTGAAAGGACCTTTCCAAAGGTTCTCGAACTTACTGTGCTTGCCTTTCTCCTCATTTCTTGCATCCCACTTCAAAACTACATCATCCACCTGAAATTTATCCACCTTTTCCTTTCTATCATAAATTTTCTTGATTTTCTCCTGGAATTTGGATGTGTTCTTGAAAACTTCTTCTCTAGTCTGCTGCAAGTGGACCATTTGATTCAACCTCTTTTGCATGGGATCTTCTTCACTGTCGGCCTCCTAAAGAAGTTTGACAACTGGGGCAGCGAGAGAAGAAGGAAATACTGTATTAACTCCATAAACTAGCTGAAACGGTGACATACCTATGGACTTCTTCTGGCTGACCCGATCTGCCCAAAGCGCATTTACCAACCTTTTATTCCAGCTCTTCTTCTTCATTTCCAGCAGCTTCTTGATTATGTTGACCAATGATTTGTTTGAGGATTCCGCCAACCCATTGCCTTGTGGACGATAGGTGGTTGAATGACCCAAAATAACGTGATATTTATGACAAAATTCTACCATCTGCTTTGATTTGAAAGCTGTTGCGTTATCAATGATTAGCTTGTTCGGACAACCAAAGCGAGACAAGATGTTATTTTCGAGGAATGAAATGATCACCGCATCTGTAGCTTGTCTGGTGGGGATCGCCTCAATCCATTTTGTGAAGTAATCTGTGGCTGTGATGATCCATTTATGCTGTCCAGAAGAAGCAGGATGAATTTCACCAATGAAATCCAACCCCCATTGTTGAAAAGGGGTGCTCACCTCTATGGGCTTGAGTGGTAGAGGCTGTAACTTTCACTTTCCTTCGAAAATTTGACACTTATGACAGTGCTTAACCATCTTATATACATCAGCAAACAATGTTAGCCAATAGTACCCTGCTCTCAAAATTTTGTTTGCTGTTGACTTCCAAAAGAGGTGACCTCCATAGTCTCTTTGGTGGCAGTCCTCCATGACTTGCTTTGCTTCCTTTTCCACCAAACAATTTAACAAAACTCCACCAGGATCTTTCCAATATAGTGCTGAATTAAGAATGCAGAACTTGGCAGCCTTCAACTTAAGTGTTCTCGCTTTGTTTCTAGTCATGCCAGGCGGAGGTGACAAATTTTTGAGCACATATATGATATCAGAATACCATGGAGAAAGAGCAAACATTTCAGATATCTAAATTGGTGGTTCTTCATCGTTTTCATCCGACAAAGTAGCGATCAGATTTATGTCCAAAGCATGTAAATTTGATCTAGCCATTAGCTTCGCCAATCCCTGTCCTTTCACCAGTTTTGTGGGATTTATTTCTATGTCATATTCCAGCAAGGCTGCAATCCACTTGCCTCTTCTTCCTTCCGGATCGACCTGCACTAAAACATCCTTTACAACATCGTTAGGAACATAGGCCAGGACGTGAGAATGTAGAATATACACCCGGAAATCTTTCAATGCCTTCACAAGTGCAAGAGCCTGCTTTTCAATGATGTTATACTTTAAATCTGCGTCTCTTATAGCTCTGCTGAAAAATGCAATGGGTCTTTCATGATCCTCTCTCTTATGCAATAATACTGCTACCATAGTATGCTCCGAAGCAAATGAAAACAATATGAAATCCTGAGTATAGTATGGGCTTACTAGAACTGGTGCCGAGGAAAGAGCCAATTTTACCAAATTGAAATATTTTACCGCCTCTTCCGTCCATTTCACTTGGCTGTCCTTCTTAAGCATGTTTGTCATTTCTTTTATATGCTCCGCGAGATTGGGTACAAAGCAGTGGAGGAAGTTCATCTTGCCATTGAATGATTGTATCTCCTTTATATTCCGGGGCAGATCTATTTGCTAAATTGCTTGCACACGTGTCGGGTCAATACGGATGCCATCCTTGGAGATAATGTGTCCGAGTAGTTTCCCTTCTTCCATGGTGAACAAGCTCTTCTTTGGATTCAACGACAAGCCATATTTTCTGCACTTTAGGGAAGACAATTTTAAGATGGTACATGTGCTCTTCATCAGATTTAGAAAACACTGTCAAATCATCCAAATACACCACCAAAAAGACATCCTTCTCATTTGCAAAAGCCAAGTCCATAGCATGCTGAAATGTGGCACCCACATTCTTGAAACAGAAAGGCATTTTCACGTAATGAAAGTTTCCCCATGGAGTGGTGAACGTTGTCTTGTCTCGATCATCCTCATGGACAGAAACTTGGTTATATCCAGAATAACCATCAAGCAGTGACATGCGAGATGCCCCCACTACATATGGTCCATTTTTGGCAATGGATAGTTGTCCTTCAATGAGACTTTGTTAAGATTTTTGAAATTGATGCATAAGTGAATTTCCCCTGTCTTTTTCCTTACCGGTACCATGTTGGAGATCCAATCTGAAAATCTGATTGGCACAATGAGTCCTGATTTGTACAACCTTTTGATCTCCTTTTCAATAGATGGCAGCAACTTTGGATTTAGCCTTCTCAACTTTTTTCTGAATGGCTTTTGATTAAGCTTGATGGGTATAGTGTGCTGAATTATACGTCTTTAAGTTGGAATAGTCCCAAGTAAACACATCTGCAAATGAAGACATCAAACTGATATATTTATCCTTGATCTTTGGCGGCAATGTTTTGGACAATTTTACCAATTCAGTATTCGCAACTGTCTCGATATTGACCTCTTCCACACCCTTCTCTGTTGGCTCCAATGTTGGCTTGCGGGCTACATCATCTTGATCGAAGATTTCTTCTAGAGGTATCAAGCCTTTGGGAATAACGTTATTCTTCAGCCACAATACGTCCATTTCATTCATCTACATTTCATTTGTACCATTTCCTTTTCCATCATCATTTTCTTCATCAATTGAGGTCTCTTTAAACTTTCCTTTGTTTTGCAGAAAATCATCAATCTCGTCATCATCTTGGAACACTTGCCAATATCTCTGATTTTCTGGAACGGTTGGACGGTGCTTGACATGGATTTCGAATTTGTTACTAGAGTTCATTGGGATTTTCAAACTACTTGCTGCCTTAGCAAGAGCATCAGCAATGCTATTTTGTATGCAAGGCACACATGTCAAGGTGTATTCTGAGAATAATTACTTTCCTTTGTTTTGCAGAAAATCATCAATCTCGTCATCATCTTGGAACACTTGCCAATATCTCTGATTGTCTGGAACGGTTGGACGGTGCTTGACATGGATTTCGAATTTGTTACTAGAGTTCATTGGGATTTTCAAACTACTTGCTGCCTTAACCAGAGCATCAGCAATGCTATTTTGTATGCAAGGCACACATGTCAAGGTGTATTCTGAGAATAATTTCAAAATGTCTAGGACTGCGTTATGATAGGCCCGCATCCTAGGATGCTTTGCTTGATATTCGCCTTTGACCTGCTTGATAACCAATTCGGAGTTGCCATATATTGAAATCCTCTTAGCGTTCAACTTTCTTAGAATTTTTAGGCCAGCAACCAGAGCTTCATACTCAGCTTCATTGAACATTCAAAATCCAACTTGAAAGAGCATACTCGTACGTTACTAGGGACCTTGTTTGTGGCGGAGAAGGGATTGCGCACCCAAATTCCTATTCCAGCGCCATCATTTTCTACTGCTCCATCAAAATCCATGGTCCACAACCCTTCCTCCTCCTCTTGCAAGTGCTGTAAATCTGTTTGTTGTGCCTTGCCTGCTTGCTGTCCATTGCTTTCAGCTGATTGCCCAACGGTGTTCTGCTATTCTTGTTCCTCTTTCTTCAAAACTTCTCTGAAATCTTCTGTTATTTCCATAATATCATCTGCTTCTACCAACTGACTATCTATATAATTTAAACTATCTGAATACAAAACAAAAGACTCTAAATCTGTATGTACATAGTTAATATGATGATTTATTGGTTTCTCCTTGCTTGTGATCATGTACTTCATTTTCTGTTCCTAATATAATTTCCTCATTTGTCCAAATACTGGAATCATTGCATAGGAGAAGTCTAGCTGTAGTGTCCCTTTTAGTTTTGCTACCCAAGACCTAGAAAGAAGCATGCCAAACCTTGGAGGAATGTTTGCCACCGAAATATCCATCAAAACATTCTTCATGGGGAGCTGATCCAAACTCACAACCAAGTCTTTGATGAGACCTATACATCTTACTCTGTTGGAATCAAACAAATAGAGATCATGATATTTCCGGGTGATGTCCAGACCAAGCTTGTCCATGATTGCCTTGGGCATGAGATTGTGAGAGGCTCCAGAATCGAACATGGCATTATGTAAAACAAAATCATGCAACCTCAAACTGATGTAGAAATGTGGCACCTCACTTTCATGAGACTCGCCACTTGATGCTGGCCCAAAAACCATTTCAGGCTGATCATCTTAGACATTCACCATGTCGAAAATTGGATCCAAATTTAACATTTTAGATACTTGTCCTTTATAACTACTGTTCTTCAATATTTCAGTCAAAGGGATGGATATTTTTAGTTTGGAAATCTCATTCTCTAAGTTGAACGTGGGAATCCTCTCCACCTCTTTGACCGAGATTTCTTTCCTCTCCCTTTCTTTCGATGTAACTTGCTGATGTGCTGGTTCTGCTGATGTTGATTTGCTGCTCTCTGTTTCATCCACCTCATTTCCTTTCCTTTGTGTACCAGCTGAATCATTCTTTGGAGCTTCAACATATTTCTTTTTTTGAATGGGTCTGACTGGCACATCCCTGTTTCTAAGTGAATATCGCTGCTGTTGGGCGGACAAAGCATTCATGTAGCCTCTTTGGTACTCATCTGATTGTTCCTCCAACCGGTGTTGCTTGCTAGAATGAAATCTCCATCTTTGTTTGTAGCTGAATTCTCTGCATACTCCTTTTCTTCAGTGAGATAAGTAGGCAAATTGTCAGGAGTAAAGAGATGATTTTCTTCTCCTATTACATTCCCATCTTCATCTGATTCCGGTCCATGCACAAAATTTTGCTGCAAAGGTGTTTGTACTGATTGTTGTGCAATTGGCTCTTGAGCTTGCTGATCTCTCTGTCTTATCCTATACTGTGGTTGTTGCTGGCCACAGAAGTTAGGATTTCTAACTTGTGGCTCCGGTTTGTCAAGCTTCACTCTCTCAAGCATCTGTTCTACCTTCCGAAGTAGCTGATCTACCGAGGAAGATTCTTCCTTTGCAGTGATCTTCTTTTCTGCTTTTGCTCTAGCCCTCTTGGTCAGCAGATTTGCTTCAACGCTGACTGCTATCTTTTGCATGTCTTCCATTATATCCAGTTCTCTTTCTCTCAATTGATAAGCCATATCAGCATCAAAACCATCTGGGAACTTAAACATGGCTAGTCCCATGGGTGGCCTTAGATTATCTGGAATTTCATTATACACTGTATTGAATCTAATGCAATAATCTTGGACCGACTCACTAGCGTTTCTCTTGATTTGATCATATTCAGACAGAATTTGAAGAGGGTTCTTTTTCACTTCCCAGCGGTTCAATAATTGTCTTTGTAGGTCTGCTAAGGTGGCGATACGTGCAATTGGTAAACCTCTGAACCATTTCCTTACTTCACTCGCAAATGTTTGTACAAAAAGTCTCATCGCCACATTTTCCGCATCTATCTCATGAAGTTCATAAAAGTATACCATTCTGTCCACATGTTACTGCAGAGTAATGCCATTAGGAGTGCCATCAAAGAATGGGATTTTACTTTGGTAATAAGCGGGCATATCATATAAAATTTGAGGCAAAACAAGCAGTGCAAAACGTGCAACCATCACTCTTGGTGGATTTGTCCTTGGAGGTGTTGGAGGAGTGTGCACAATTTGTAAGGGGCTAGCAATGGGAGTTTGAAGCTGAGCTATTATGTAGTTATCAATATACCGGTTAGCCCTTTGCATCTCCAAGTCTACAAGAAACTGTGGATTGTGGACAATAGAGTCAACCGCTCTTTCAGACTTAGTTTCAAACAACGATAATTCAAACTGCTCATCAAACTCTAGCTCTTCAATATACTCAAAAATGTCCGGGCATGAATGAGATTTGAGCACGGGTAATATAGAGCTTTCTCAATGATGATTTCTTGAAATAAAATTGGGATTTTCGTAGATGAGCAGAGGGTCAGGATCTGGATTAGCTCTGGTGTATCTTCGAGAAGACAGCATGTTGTTAAGAAAAATCAAAGGACACAACCTATTTTACATCAGCCTATCAAATCCTAAAATTATCATCTAGAAGCTTATAATCATTAAGAAGCAAGGGGATTTGATTCATCCCCCAGTATGGTCACCACTATGTTATCACCTAAATCCACCTTAGGCTGAAAGAAGGCAAAATTCAGGGTAACCACAAACCACGCTCAGTCTGGTAGCTAGCCCTACAAGAGCAAGAGAGGGCTCTCTCCAAGTCACACTCAGTGAATAAGTGAATGAAAGGGCCTGAGATGACTTACAACAAACTATTTACCTTAGGATAGTAAGTGAATATGAATACAAGGAGTGTTTTTATGAATGACTGTGTTTCTGGGATGTTATGGGACCATTGGACCTCAATAAATAGAGAACTTAATACAAAGGCACGAATTATTTCGTGAGGCAAGGTAGGCGGAAAGCCTAGAAATTTTGTTTAAGAAAATGCGAAATGGAGAGATTGATTAAGATGGTGAAAAGGGCATGGACAACATGAATCCTTTTCAACAGAAGAATGAACATTGAACATGAAATTTTCCCACAGGCAGAGCAATAAAATTGAATTCTACCTTAGCTAACTTAGAAAATTTCAATGGAAATGAATATGAAATGAGCTATGTGTTGGGTATACGACCAAAGTCCCACAATGACTAGAAGTGGGGAGGATCATGGGTATATAAGGATGGACAAGTATCTCCATTGGTATGAGGCCTTTTGGGGTAAGTCCAAAAGCAAATCCATGAGGGCTTAGGCCCAAAGTGGACAATATCATACCATTGTGGAGATATGTGGTGTCCAGATTCCTTACAAGTGGTATCAGAGCCATGCCCCGAAGTTAGCCAAGTGGATGAATCCTCGGAATGTCGAACGAAGGTGGTGGGCCCCGGTAATATCATGATGGGATCCGTGGATGAGTTCGGTTAGACAGGCAGTGTGCTCCGGATTCTTCATGGACGTGTCCTGGTCCGGTGGGCCCCGGTAATATCACGATGGGATCCGTGGATGAGCTCGGTTAGATAGGCAGTGTGCTCCGGATTCTTCCGGTGGGCCCCAGTAATATCACGATGGGATCCGTGGATGAGCTCGGTTAGACAGGCAGTGTGCTCCGGATTCTTCATGGACGTGTCCTGGTCCCAACACGGTGAAGAGGAATTGACCTGGGATAGAGCAAGCTCTCGAGGCAGGTGGTGCTCCATGTAAGGCGTGTGCTTCCAATGCATTGGAGCGGAGAATCCTGGTTGGTAGAGAGTGGACGTATGGATAATCGTTTGAGGGGAGGCTCAATGGTCCTTTGTTCGAGGGGAGGATTGTTGGGTATACAACCAAAGTCTCACATTGACTAGAAGTGGGGAGGATCATGGGTATATAAGGATGGACAAATATCTCCATTGGTATGAGGCCTTTTGGGGTAAGTCCAAAAGCAAATCCATGAGGGCTTAGGCCCAAAGTGGACAATATCATACCATTGTGGAGATATGTGGTGTCCAGAGTCCTTACAGATTATTCTCTGATAGTATGTCAAAACTTATCTTGGCGACTTCCAAAGCACATCTTGGTGGCAACTAGAAAATCATTGGTAGGAGATAGATTGACTACCGAGCCCACAGATGTCTATTGATGATAAGGATAATCCTTATTTGAAGTAACCAGAGTAGTGTTTGACACCAGACATCATCAGTTTCTTCCATAGAAGTTGTTTCTAGTGTAGGAATGAGCTCTTTTGTTGGATTTCAAACTTCAAGGCATATTTTACTTCATTCAATAGGAATTCTTTGGCTATTGAAATCTCTAAAATATGGCTCTATCAATCTGTCAAACACATGGACTCACCAATTATTAGAAGTATCGGGTGGAAATATACATCATGTATTAGGAACATATCCAATAATAGCTCAACATTAGGTGAGTTGAAGTTTGCACCAACTATATTTGGAGCTTAAGGACATTACAGTCATCATTTTTTATCAAAATCTCATGGTTGAGTCAGAGGCATTTCCCTTGAGTTTGAGGTTGGAAATTTGGGAGTAATGGGGGAATCTAGAGGTGGTGCCACATAAGATCCGACGAAGATGAATAGAACCCAGAAACAAATGTCGAAATCAAAATCTTATAGCTTACCAAACAATGTTCCTTCCTCTACACTAGAATTCTTATCCATCCATTAATTGAGCTCTATGTGAGCCTCTAACAGAGAATAATAGAAATCATTGGTATCATAGAATTCTTCGACAGTTGGGTTGTCGAACAAAGCTAGGAAATTGGCATGGTTGGAATAACTCGGCTGGATAGAAGCAAAGAACTCTTTGGGGCACCACACCAAGAAGTGTTAAGATATAAAGTAAAAAAAAAAATGCATTTGACTGAGTCATTTGACTGAGTCAATTGACTGAAATCGCAATATATACTCAATCTGCTACAACATCCATTTTTCATCATCACACAATTTACCTCTTCAGTCTCATGTTCCTTCAATCTGTATGTGTGTCTTCCTCATTATAGAAACACAAATTCCTATACTTTTAGTCATAATATTCAGTTTTTTAGTCATTTAAAGCTTTTGGAATTGTTGTTTAGTGCTTTAGGCCCGCACCCAATTAAATCGTATGTGATTTCAGGTCATTGGTTTCTTAATGGCAATAATTGAAGGTGGGCCTTGATTGAGGTTTGTACATTATAGTTCAGTTTGTTGGGTTTGAAGTAGTTTAGTCATTGAAGGCCATTGTGGGTTGCTCTGTTTTGGCATACTGAGAAAAATATCAACACAGAGCGATAGAGCATTTGATTTGGGTGGTTCATTAATTGATCCTATTAGGCTACTTGGATCAAGGCATGTCCTCACTTATTCTTATGATTTTTCATTTTACATGATTGGAGATGAGATACTGAGGGATAAGATGACACCAAGGCAGATATAATTGAAACGAAATTGTTTTGAACATCGTCAAAGCAGTCTTTTGTGGAGGAAAGTCATTATTGTTTGTTATTTGCACATTGGCTATTTGATGCAAATCTACAGCGGATTTTACTATGCCTTTGTACTACGACTGGGTGTTACTTTGCCTCATTGGGTCATAGTTGTGATAAGTTTTTTTAAAAAGGTGTAATTTTGACAATGGAGAATATGGCTCGAATTATTAAAATATGAGAGTTCTTGAAAACTATGATACATTCCTGTGATCATGATACAATTAAAATTAGCGAGAACACTCTCTATGATATTAAAACATGTCTAAAATATATGTTAGGCCCCTATACTACTAGTGTAACCCCTTATTGTTATTAGTACAAACCACTTATTATATTGATGTACCCATGTAGTGCCCATTATGTTACTATTGTGCCCCATAGAAGCCCACTATTGTTATTATTGTGCCCTTACATTATTATTGTTATGCCGGCTCTGATTATGTTATGAGCCCTTAGACTCCTATATATAGAAAGGAGGTCTTTTCATTTGTATCATCGAAGAATTGTTCATTAATGTAATGTAAAGGAGGTTGCCCCCTCGAAGAGGCTGAATTCTAAGGCATTGATCTATCTTTTCTATCTTTTTTGAGTTGGTTTCATAACAGTACTCAGTACAATCCATGAAATGTGAAAATGAGTTGATGTCAAACATGTCATAGAATCCTTTGATCGAAGGTCAATGATGAAACCTGTCGTTGAAGGTGAGAAACCTACCATTAAGGCATGCAGATTCCAAGGTACTAACGATTTCTAGATCATCTTTCTAGATAATGAGCTGAAGTCGATAGAAAGTGATCTGTCGTAGGCAAGCCCACAACAAAAAATCATAGATCAAGTTTAAATAAATATATTTGGCAAGGCCTAACTCAGGGATGGTCAAAATGGATGACAGATATTTTGCAAAATAATGGTTTATTTGAATTGACCTCTTGAACACATAACAACACTGCAGATGGTTTGGTGACAATTGACCCAAAGCTAATACCCAAAAACCCGCTGAAGACTTTCAATATAGTTTGATTAACTGTTAGGCAAAGGATTTCCCAACCTAGGTAAACAAAAAGTGTCTTGCTCAAGAGTGGTTAATTTTTTTTCTAAAACACAAAGTATAACAAACAGGTTCATTTTCTCTCTTTTCCCCCACCATTTCTGGCAAGTACCTTTTCATTTTTGACAAGCTTGAGGAGGATAACATTTGCTTGATTATAAGTTCATCCTTCAGATGAGTCCAACTTAGTTTAAAATTTTAACCCTAGGAAGGAGTGGTTCAATCCTGTTTGAAATTGAACAGGTCCTTTACTATTAAATTTTAACGAGTCCAGTATAGGAAAAACTCGGTGTTTTTCAATTTTAGGGAGTCAGAAGAAAAACTTAAGAAACTCCAATGGGTGTCCTTTTTCGTAAATTTGTGTCCCCCAAGCCCGAAAAAGTATAAAATAATACTTGAGAGAACCGCTTGACCATTATGATCAAGGAGTAGTTTTCATAGTTAGTGGCACCAATCTTAAAAAGTAAAAAAGTGATCGAAGACACATCGGTTTAAAACCAATATCGAACTTAAAACGACAAAAGTTTGGTGATCTTTTCATGTTTATACGGTCAGAAAAGAGTTGTATGTGGACCGCCTTTTTAATTCTATTTAACGAGTTTAAAAGGGAAAAACTCGGCAATCTTTTCATATTTTACGAGTCAGAAAAGAGCTTAAAGAGGAATCCAATGTTTCACTTTTTCGTAAGTTTTTGGAAGAGTCTGAAAAAGTGAAAAAGTATGCTCTTTGTTGAAAATGATCAATTATCCCTGAAATTCCAATATTCTGCACAAAAACTCAAAAAATTACTCATACTTGTTTAAAATAAATAAAAATGCATCAAAAGTTACCTTTTTAAAGTAAAAAATAAATAAATTAAAATTCATTTATTCGAAAAGCTTATAAAAAGGGCTTTTGTAAATTCATTTTTACCATTTGACTTTAGAGTGAGAAGTGAGAGATTTTGGGTAGGAAATTTCTTTTGAAGATTGCGGAAAATCCATCCGTTGGAATCGCAAAATATCAGCTCCAGGTAATCCACATCACCCTTATCTTGCATTTCAACCGTTTGCATTTCGTTTTTAGGCTTTAAAATTGATTTTTGAGGAGAATTTGTTTTTAGAAAAATGCTCGCGTGCCCGCATGCGGCCCCTGCGGACCCCGACATTTTTCTACAAAGGAAAAATTCAGGATTCCACACCTGTTGCTTAGGATGAGTGCAGACCTATGCACTGTCCCTAACTAGCAGGTGCGGACCCTGTGAAATAGGTTTTAAAACTTCCAATTTTCTCCATTTCTGCCCAAAAATTTTGAAATAAATTGTTCTAATACATCTTTTTTGAAATGTAGGACATACAAAATGCTTATTTGGCGGGAACGCGAGCATGAGGATGTGGATCTAGCCGCATTAATTCATCCACCTACAATACGAGCATTAAAAGCATGCAGAATATATAAATTCTGGGCCATACCCGGCATGAGGGCCCAAACAGACTTCTTGCAATGGTGTAGACAGGTGGAGCATACAGGACTATTGTTTCATGATTGGTGGCCACCAGCTCGAAATCGAGCTAGAGGACATATATTTCTTGACTAATTTTCCCAAGAGAGGCAAACGATTATCTCTTTTCGAGACTAGGACAGGTGGCCAGTCTGTCGCTAGTCTCCGATTGGAGTTTTGTAATGACCAAATAGAGGACAAACGAATAGATATTAAAACTATCTACCATCTTGAACTTAAGGTTATCGCGTTCACTGTCACTAGACTATGCAGGAGTACAACATTGCATGTAGCTATTGGATCCCAAATGCGAATGGCAGTAGACTGTTATCGAGGTACCATCTTCAACTGGTGCGAGGTTGTGTTGGCGAATGTAAAAGGCCAATTAACTAGGGCAAAGAACAGAAAACTAAAAAGATCTGGATATGGTTTCCTGGTTGTGAGTTTTGGTCTAGAGAGGGTACCTATGTTGGTCCCACAGCAGCTTTCTATTGAGGCTGGTCTTCCTCGAGAGCCTAGGATAATGTGTTGGGTTGCAGTGATCACCCGTCATCCTGAGGAGGGTTCAGAGGTTGTCCAATTTCCACCTGAGTATTTTTGTTGGTTGAGGAACCAAATTTTCATGATTTGGGATTTTCTATATGCTGGGATGGATTATCCTGGTGACTCAGACATGACTCTTCCACCTGGAGAGCAGTGGGATGATTCAGGTAAAATAATTTTGAACACTTGTTTTAACTAATTTTATTGTTTTTTAAATCGTTAAAAACTGATAATAAAAAGTTTTAAATGTAGATGTGGGTCCACGACGACCAGCCACTCTCCAGCCTTATGAGAGGAGACACCTAGCTACAGCAGTTCCGGCCCAACAAGACCAATCTACAAAGACCCTGACCGAATTGGAGAATCATCTAGAGCATTTGACAGTAGATATTCCAGAGACTAGCATAGATGATATTCCACTTAGGTTACAACGATATGTGATTGGGGTCCCAGGACCTTTTAGGAGGTTCCTTTGTAGGGTGGCCCGAGCAGTGGTTTCTTATCATGATCATCACCAGGGATAGGATGATCACTTTTGTAGACTCACACGACATTTTATGTCTTTTTGTACTATCATTTTTGTCGATCATAAGGTGTTTTTCAACCTTGGTCGAAGACAATATATATTTGACACACTTCTATGCTATGATATATCGCTATTACTGGTTATCTTGTATAACATGTTATGGAATGTTTTTAAATTCATTGTTTTGATTATTGCAAATGTCTATTTAAAATACGAGAAGCAACTGCATCTACTAATGTATTTAAATATCCTGGAATATGTTGATATTCAATGTAATCAAATTCACGTTCCAAGAGACGAACTCTCAAAAATAATCTTAATAACACTGGATTTCTAATGGCATAAACCCTGTTAAGCTGTAACACAACGAGTTCATAATCTAACCTAACAATCAAACTCTGAATCCCAAATGAGGTGGATTCAAATAATAACTCAATCAGTGCACTATACTCTGCAATTTTATTCTTTGTTTGACAGAGGCTTACCCCATGGATAGATACTAACTCATCAAAGGGTGAATAGATAACCCAAGTTGCGGAAGAAATGTTCTGTGTATTATGACAAGCACCATCAGCAAAACCGATATATGTTTGAAGAGACGTTGACATCTGCAATATCAAGAGTAAAATCAAGATAAGCAGGAATAATGATAAAAGCACTCTCTAAACTAGGCACACATTTCTAATCTAACACACACCAGCTAGAAAGAAACTAATCTAACAAAAATTTCCACACCAACGTTTTAAGCATAATATCTCTTCAAATAAAGCCCATTTTTGGGTTTACCCAAAGAGACACCGTCAAAATCTACCAATTCATAGGCCCCTTTTTCCAGCTTTCGCTTAACAATATAAGGACCATGCTATATAGGTACAAATTTTCCAGCCCCTAGTTTATCATTTGCTTGATCATATAGTAAGACTAGGTCTCCTTCCGAAAAATTACGAGGTGTAACATTTCGGTCATACTGAGCTTTTATTCGTTTCGCATGAGTTTCGATTGCTAATGCAGCATCACGTCGATTCTCATCTAGTTGAGCTAAGTGTAACAAACGTTTCTCCTCTTCGGAAGTGGCTAGGAGTAATTCTATGGCTATTTGCAATGACAGAATTTTGCATTCAATGGGTAACACTACTTCCAAACTGTAAACCGGTTGAAAAGGAATGAAACCAGTTGATGTTTTTATTGGGGTTTGATATGCCCAAAGTGCTGAAAATAACATGTTATTCCAATTCGACCTATGAATACAAATGATTGGTTGGATCATAGTGACTAGAACTTTATTGATAGCTTCAAACAGACCATTAGCTTGTGGGTAATATGAAGTAGAACTATCGTGACGTAGGCCAAGTTGATCTGTCAATTCAGTCATCATGATGTTTCGAAAATGACTCCCATGATTAGTAGTAATAGCTTGAGGAACACTGAATCTAGCAATTATATGATTGAAAATCAAAATTGAAGTAGTTTTTCCATCTGTCGAAAATGTAGGCATCACCTTGGCCCACTTAGTAAAATAATCTACCGCAAGGATGATATACGCATGCCCCTCAACCGAGTGAGGGTTACATGTAATAAAGTCGATACCCCACTTTGCGAAAGGACTGACAACAATTATTGGGTGGAGAGGAGCGGGTGGAGCACGCATCTTACAATAAAAAATTTGGCAATTGTGGAATTTATGGACTGTGTAGATACAGTCTTTGAATAAGGATGGCCAAAAATAACCAGCACACAATATCTTTTGGGTTGTGGCATACCCAGACATATGACCACCACATGCTCCAGAGTAACAGTCATTCAGAACCTTTTTAGCTTCTTCATGAGTTAGACAATGTCGGAAAACAGAATCCGCCCCATGACGATAAAGTGTATCTCCAATAATATTGTATTGTTGGGATTGTAAACGCGTTTTCCGTCGCTGAGATTGTGAGATTTTAGGCTGAAAAGATTGGGTTTGGAGATAAACAATAATATCTCCATACCATGGGTCAAGAGTATTGATAAGAAACAAGGATTCGTCCGCAATGGGTTCTTCCCCCACCGTTTCAGTATCAGCACGCAGGAAATCACACATCAGTTCCACAAAAACCAAAGATTTCTTTGCCTTGGATTTTTCAAACTCCAAGTCAAATTCCTGTAGGATAACTATCCATTAGGAATACTTTCCCCCTAGAAATTGTTTGGTCAAGATATACATCATAGGGTTACAGTCTGAAATTACCGTGGTTTTGCGTAATAAGATGTAGTGACGAAATCTTTGGACAGTTTGAACAGCTGCCAAGGCCAATTTCTCCACATGAGAATATTTAAGCTTAGTCGGATTTAGGGTTCGACTAAGATAGTAAATCACGTGTTCACTGTTGAATTCATCTTCCTGAACTAAAACCATCCCAATGGTGGAATGAGAAGCGGCGAGGTACAACAATTAATCCTGGTTGTAGTTGGGAGGATGCAATAGCGGTGCATGGGTCAACGCATATTTAAGTGCATTAAAATATTTGTCAGCTATCTCATCCCAAAAGAATGGAGTATTCTTCTTCAACAACATGGTAAAACCTTTTGTTATCTTAGGTAGTTAGGAATGAAACGATGTAAAAAATTTGCTTTCCCTTGCAAACTTTGGATTTGGCGAAGAGTTGAAAGAGGAGGTAATTTGACAATAAATTCAACCTTCGAGTGATCAACACAAATTCCATCTTTTGAAATGAAAAATCCTAGTAAATGACACGTTTCTATACAGAAAACCCATTTGTGTGGATTCAACCTAATTCGATAATTCCTACATCTCATAAAGATTTCTTGTAAATGAGTGAGATGATTGGCTCTGCGTAATGAATGGGCAAGTAAATCATCGACATAAGGCTGCACAATGTGTTTGATGTCATGAAATGCGTAATACATAGCCCTTTGAAAAGTTGCTCCAGCGTTCTTCAATCCAAAAGGTAATTTGCAATAAGCTAATGTCCCCCATGGACAAATGAAAGCCGTTTTAGGTTGATCAGCAGGGAGTATGTTGATTTCATTGTAACCGGAAAAACCATCCATAAAGGAGAACATTTCACTGCTAGCACAATCATCAATAATTTGATCGATATAGGGGGTTGGATAATTGTCTTTAGGACAAGCTCGATTAATATCCCTATAATCGATACATATTCTTATCGTTCCTTATTTTTTGTTAACAGGAACAATATTTGATACCCAATCCGTTAAAGAAATTGGATAAATGAAACCTGCTCGAAGTAGTTTCTCAACTTTAGCTTTAATAGCAGCAGCTTTTCACGGATGTATTTGACGCAAACGTTGCTAGACAGGTTTAGCATCCAGGTAAGTTTTAATTTCATGGACAACAATTGATGGATCGATTCCTAACATTTCTTCATATGACCAGGCAAACACGTCATGGAATTCTTGAAATAGGGATTTATAAGTTTGGATTTCATCGTCCGTACAGGAAGAACCTATATGAATGTTTTCAATAATTCTGGGTTTTACTGAAATGTCAAGAGGAACTGTTCAAGAAATATTTCCCAAATTTAACTCAGAATCAAGATGTTGCAATGGATTATGTGGTTCTTTGACATAGTCAGTGGTAAAAATAGATGAAAAATCATTTTCAAAATGATCAAGCTCAGGTAAAAACGAAGATTGATGATGAATATCTTCCCATGGTAAATCATCAATAGACAAAAGTTCATGAATCTTCTCATCAGTATGAACAGGATCAAAAAAGGTTGTTGAAGTTGAGGTTGATATTGAAAGTGATTCCCCATGGACCACATGCATTGGATCAGTTTCGGTTGAACAAGAGTCAGAAAACGACTATACAGCCTGATATGCAATTTCAAAGGGACTCAAAGGCATCACGTTACCAAATGAATCCACCTCAGAATCGGAAGGAACGATCCAAGGATCATCAAAAGCAATAGCGTTTGATGAAATCATATGAATAGTTGTAATAGAAGGCGATACGTTAGGAGGAGGAAAAGAAAAAGTTCCTAGTAAATCAGAATCTTTAATCAAACCTATCCCAACATCCTTGTAAGGGATAGTTGTTTTACCGACATGTTGAATACTATCTAAAGAGGCTGGGTCGGATGAAAAATAAGTTAGTTGGTCTATGGTAATGATCTTTCCATTATGAGGAAACTTGATAAGCCGAAAGAAAGATGAAACAATAGCAGTCATAGTGTAAGACCAACTGTGACCCAAGAGAAGGTTGTAATCTAGAGGGGCATCAACAACTTCAACATCTATATTTACAGTTTTGCCTTCAACCCCTATAGGTAAATCCTGTAAAATGCCAAAAGGATGGAACCCTTAGCCATCAAAATCCTTTAGAATCATCGAGTACTGATTGATTGTCAGAGAACCAAGTGATCTCCAACACTGGATCGACATAATACACGTAGAAGCTCCCTCATCAATCACGGTCCGAAAGCAAGGTCTATTTTTGACTAAAACTAGAATCTGGAAAGCCATTTGATGAGGTAGGCAGGGTGTACTATTCTCTAAATAGAATATTATAAGGTTCGAATCCTCAATATCAATAGCTCCTATAGCCAAAAATAGTAATTGACGCTATGCTGGGCATGATTGTAGCACCTCCAAAGCCCACATTGTTGAAGGGGAAATAGCTAAGTCTTCAACAATGCTATAATTCTGAGCAGCTCTCGCATGTGGATTGAAAGCTGACTTCTGAAGTATACCTTTAACAAGCGGTTTGATTACTAAGTTAGGGTTAGGTTTCTCGATTTGTAGCGGATCAGAACTAGAAGGAGTTGAAGTTGATGGGTTTGAATTAGAAGATTCTGCTTCTTTACCACCAACAGGATTTTTACTACCATAATCTTGCAATCGCATCGCAATCCTGACATGAGACATCATCATAATGGGTTCTTTTGAAGCATTTAAGGAAGAATAGATCATCTTACTATCTTGGCTAGGAAAAGGATCCTTCAAGACAACAAGCATTTGAGAACCTTTTATAGCAAGGTTTAAGTTTCTCGTCAGTAGATTCATTTTTATCTGATTTCTCTTTTGAGTTTTGTTTATTTTTCTTCTTCCCCTTCTTTTTACCGCCTGTTATAGACATTTTTGGGCACTGCAACCCCAATCATACATGTACATAAACCAAGGGCTTCTAAGTCCCTAAAAGTGTTGCTTAACACCCTAAAGGAACAAGGTCAGCTGATTACATCATCTCCCAGAAGTTCTCCATGGAAAACTGCTCAAAACTGGTCAAAACTGGACCATATAGATTGTCCAGTGCAGAGGGTGCGATTCATCTCACCCACTCAATGTAAAAGGTGCGATGCATACTAGAAAGCCCTTCTGTAGGGTGTGATGGGCGAGAGTAGACAAATGGCAGAGACATTTTGCAAGGTGGATGATCATGGAATCTTCCAGAAACTTCTCCTGTGACACTTGCCTCTCTGAATTCGCCCAGGGATGAGTAAGAGATCATCAATCTCCTAGTGGAATCAAGAACTATCAGAGAGAAGAACACTAATCAAAATCCCAGAAGCTGACTCACCCCCTACCAATCATCTATATATGGATCCCTCATCCCAGAGATCTAGAGGTTGGAATCTTGTATCTTGTAAGGAAGTGTTGTTGGTTTCCTGGTGCAATATCATAGTGTTGGGTGATCTAAGCTTTTCATGAGGTGAAGAAGGGATTTCATGCTAAGAGGATGACACTGGGTCAGAACAATTGGTTATAATCCTCTTTACTATTCTTGATATTAATAAAGGTATTCAAGTTTTCCTCCATATTCTTGTAAATTTGATGATATATGCATTTGTGTGGTCAATACATATCTAGTCCTGTATTTCTTATGATTGTAGATCTCTGTTCTTCGATAGTATTATGCTGATTTTCTTCCACAGGTGCTCTTTGAAGTTGGGTAGATGAAGAAGGAGTGGCGAAGATCTATCAGAAGGGGGAGGAACCAAACAAGGAACCAAGCGCAAGACTGAGGTTGGTGTCCTTTGTTCCCCTCTTATCTACTTTTCTTAAAGGAAAGCGAAAGTGGTTTTAGTTTGTTTGTTTCTAAGATAGCTACTAGTCTTAGTGGGACTAGCAGCTCCGAGTGGACACTAGATTTCCCGATAACAAAATGGTGACTCTGCTGGGGAGCGAATAGATTGTTTGCTTGTCTATATTTGTTTGTTTTATAAATTTATAGACGGAGCCTGAAGTCAAGCCAGCTATCCTTTGAACTGCATTTTCTATGCGAGTGCAAAGTAGATCAATGCTGCTTCATTCTATCTCAGGGTTTTGTTTATAAACTGAATAATGGATTTGCAAACATTCTAATTGCCCTGGTGGTGGCTCTAGTAACCTCATTAGATCAGCCCCTGTGATTTATATTTACTGAACATCACTTGCTCGACCTAAATCCTTGAACTGAACTGCAAAATGTGACCAAGAACCAAGTTGAAGTCTCCTCCCTGGACCATCGTACCTTCTACTCTTGGGAATCTGGATGCATCACAACTCCCGTTTGCAGTAGGTGCGCTGCATCACACTTTCCCTATGTTACAGGTGCGTTGATCAGACAAGACCTCTTCTGCTTCCATATTTTGGTTTTTTTGTGTTCACTCTCTTCAGCTTTATTCAGGAAGTTTGTTGTCTGTGATCAGTACACCTCTGTGGAAACCCCCTTCCTTTCCGTCATTCTACCTCGATTGTGCAAAGAACTATGAATGTTTTTGTGTATTGTGTTCCATTTTTAGTTCTCTTTTACAAAGAAGTAGCATAATTGAACTATCGTTTCTTGATTTGGAAGTGTTGCAAGTGTCGTTTTCAGTGATAGAAGAGAATCCTATTGTTCTGGATGGTCGATTATATTGTTCCTCTTGTATTTGATTTGAATTAGTATTTTTTCAAGTGTCGAAAACAATTTTCAATTTGAAATCGCAAAGTGTCGTCATTATCTTCCTTTCGTATTTTGAAGAAAAATTGTTAGTATTGTTGCTTTGAAAAGATAATTCAATTTTGTACTTAACATTCTTTTTGTCATTCACACATTAAGAAGGCTGAAAAAAAATACATGCATGTGCATTTGCATTTAGACTGCTTGTTGGTTTTATTTAGGATAGTGCATCTAGTGTGTGCTCTGTGCTCTATGTTGAAAGAATCTCATTTATCTTTCCTTAGTAGCTAGGATTTTCATTGCAAAAAGAAGATTAAACGATTCTTTATCATCTTAGCTTGCATTTTAGGAATTATATATCTACATCACACGGTGAACCTGAAAGGTAAATTTCTTCAGCAAGATCAACAGTAAAATAAATTCAATGAACATAAAAACACTTTGGAACCTAACGCACAACATTTAGAAGTCTAGGCTAGAGATGTATTACGACGTCGTAAAGCTTGGTAACTATCGCTTTCATTGTTGGTTGGGTGATTCCTTCTCTTTGAGACGACAAGTGCCATTACGGACTTGTGATCCCACGTACTGTTGAGTATATATTGGGAGGCCACAATAGGCTATATCCTTTATCCTTAGGAAGCTGTGTCTGTCGCCCTACCGATAGCAATACACTGAACACAACATTCGGAAAGATTGACTGCCGTACCGTAAAAAGTATTCTGCAGTTTTGCGATTGGTTTGGTAATCCCTCTGTCTAGATTTCTAGAGTAGTCTCTTTCATTCCTTTTCAGACTCCTTAAAGGAAAAGGTCCATCTGAGCACTTGTCACTTCAGGCTCATTAAAAATCGAAGGCGACTAGAGTCATATTTTTGTTTTTCTCGACTCTTTAAAAATTGATTAAAACAAGTTTGTGTCAAAGCATCTAAAATTTATTTTAATCAGAATAATATCACTATTCCCGCATTGGTCTTTAGGTTGAGGAAAATGGAGTCTACCAACCAAGGATTTCCCCTTGGAGGAAATCCTAGTCCTTTCTCCTCTTGGGGAGATGTTGGTGCACCTCATATGGCCACATTTTCACTTCCAGGATTGACGATTGGCTTGCCCATATGGCTCTTCTCTACCTCTGTCGTTCAAAACACCATGTTTCCTGAACAATCAAGTCAGTAACTAGATGATACTAGAGTTACCCCCCAACCTTCTACTTCATCCGTTTCTCCCTCTCCTCCTTCCCCTTCGCTTGATGAAGCTGGTAAAGCTGAAAATCAAATAACTAAGAAGGAGAAGAAGGGGAAGGAGAAGAAGGAAAAGAAGAAGAAGGAGCCAGAGGAAAAAAGGGGCAACCATGCATCATCTAGCAAAAATCCACACACTGCACCATCCAAGCCTAAATCTCGATGTGTCATTTTCAAAGGAGACCACTATCATCGAGATTGTCCTTGCATCACTCGGATATTAAGTGACTGGCCTCCTCGTTTGCACAATCCGGTGTCATCGACCTCTGATCATGTTGCAAGTACACCATCAACTAGTGAAAGCGAAGTATCTGGACAGAAAAGGAAATGTAAATTTCCTTGTAAACTATGTGAAGGCGATCATGTCATCCACCATTGTCCCTTCCTAGATGAAGCTAAAAGAGTTTTGGATAACCATCCTCCTTTACCGCTACGACTTCCTCCTATATATAAGAAACTCTTGCCGAGTCCATCACTAGTTGAAAATCTGACTGACACGCCATTGTGGTCAGTCGAAGCATCTATCATTGAAGATAAACCCTCTGAATCCATAGTAGACGAAAGTCAAAAGGTCGAGACGGCAGTTGACCTGATCTTGCCTTCAGAAGGTCCATCTTCAGATGATACAGTCACTGAAGAGAATGAGAACGACGCCATTCAAATTCTTTTCATAAACACAGACCCTGATGAACATGGGGGAAATCTAAGCATTCTTCTACCGCAGGAAGGAAGTTCGTCAGAGTCGTATCCAGTCGTCCATTCGGTCCCACCTCCAAGCAACCTAATCGCTTCCTTCGATTAGAATCTACTAGGTAGACCCTGTTTACCGGCTAGTGTACCATTCCGAATCATTGTACAAGCTTACAAAATGGTCATGGCCGGTACCATCATAGATGAAGGGGCTTTTGTAGTATCCTTTCCTCAACTTCTTGGAAAGCGCTTGGTTCGCCATCGCTTCTACCTGAAATGAGAAATCTGACAGGCTTCAACAAAGGAACCAGTCGACCATTAGGGATCCTTCCAAATATGCCTATTACTTTAAGAAGGAAAACCATTTATATGAATGTAATGGTAGTCCAAGGACCTCTAAACTATAATCTACTCCTTGGGTGTGACTCTATTTATAGCATGGGAGTCATTGTCTCCTCACTCTTTAGAGTAATGTGTTTTCCACATGAAGGCTGAGTGGTCCAGCTCGTAGAGCAGCTTTCGTTCCCTGGCTCACACATAGCTAATAGTAAAATGCCATCCCTAAATGGTCTTTTCACACAAGGAATGTCTCATCAATCTCCAGTCCGTCCACCTGAAGAATGTGAGTAATTGGGAAGGACATGACTGAAACCGAGGGGGCATGCACCTTGGCCTGTTCCGATAGGAAAAATCTAGGCATAGAGTAGGTTTCTACAAAGGAGATATGACGAGTCCAATACCCATATGTATAGGAAGATGGAATTAGACCGGAATAAGATACCTCCGTTAGAAGGTAGGCCTTTCCCAATAGAACAAATGTTCTATCTGAAAATTGAGGGGTAATCTAGAAACTCTACTTCTCTATGCTTGGGGGCATGCAAACCTTTTGTGAGCAAGTGAAAAGCAACCAACGTAATGCTAACTGTAGTTCCGCTGAATTCAACTGCTTAAGTTGGGTGAGTGGTCAAATTGACCATTCACCTTTGTAGGGGCCAAATGGCACCAGCGAAGTAAAGGAAAAATTTTCCTACCTCACCTTAGTAGTTAACTAACCCCTAGGACAGTAGTTGGTTGTTCCTAGCTTGCATGCTAAAGGATACAGAGCAAATCTTTGAAAGGTGCACGCTCCATAAAAAATGGAATCTATCGATGAGATGTCCTTATTATATGACTGGCACGAGCAGCTTTTATGTGAAGTTCAAGCTCGTTAAAAATTAAACCTAAGCAATGAGAAAATGGTTCCCCTAGAGTTTAAGCTCATTAAAAAATGAACCAATCTCTGGTAAATAACCATTCTGAATGCATTATAATCAGCTTTTGAGCCTTGGTTATGTTCTCATCAACACCTCCACTCTGTTTTAGCTGATCATACACCTCAATTTGATTGTTTACCCTTTTTGAGGAACATCTACGACAAGTGATTCTATTAGCCATCCTTGTGACACTGTCATGATTAGAAAATTCCAAACCTTACCTGGAATCAACTGCTACCCAAAATTATCACTCGTTCCTCAAAAACCGAGTCCCCTTTAAGCTTTTTTCACCTGACTCATAAAATATGAAAAGATTTTCGAGCGTTTGGCCTCTCCAGCTCGTTAAAGGTACCAAAAGTGTTATCCCTCCTCTAGATTTTAATATTTTTGTTCCTAAGGGATTATTACACAAAAAGATCGAGCGCTTGTCTTGTTTGGCTCGTTAAAACTATCGAAAATTCATCCCTTTCATATTATTTTATATTTTTCATACTTAAGGGATTATATGACGAAAAAGGATTATGGGAGTTTCCTTTCCATCCCTTTTCAGACTCTCTAAAATTGAAAAAGGACTGAGTTATCATTGTCGTTAAACTCATTAAAATCAATAGCAATAAACTTGTCCAAATGGACGAGAACGAGTTTCACTGTCACTAGGATCGTTAAAACATAGCGACGGGTTCACCCGAAGGGCGGATTATAGAACAAGCATATGTTATCCTCCTCAAGCTTGATAAAAATAAAGAGGTAATGGTTAGCAATGACTGGGGAAAATTGGGAAGAAAACTTGAAGAAACTTTATTGGTAGCAAGTCGCTCTTGAACATGACATTTTCAATCCACGTCCGAGTCGGATTGGGTTATTTTGTTGACCGGTCATATCACCATTGGTCCATCGTACCATCCATCTTTGGGGTTAACACTACCAATCCATTTCAGTGTCGTCGGTATGTTCAAGAGAAGTCACTCAAAGAATTCACCTGTGTCTCATCCGTTGCAATACATTCACACTCCATTCTTTCATGACCGCCACCCTGAACCTTGTATCATTAGATCATTTTCACCTCCAAAATAATTTGCTCCATTCTGTATCGTAGATGTGGGATTCATTAAGGCCCTCCTATGATGGCTCGCTTCTTTTCGACATTAGCTCATTATCCAAGAAGTCGACCTAGGAACAACCCTTTTAGTACTTTGAAGCTTGCATGCCTGAATGGCAAGTTTCTCACTTCCGGCGACAGGTTTACATCAATGGCATTCGATCGAAAGATTTTGCATGGTGTTTGACGCAAAGTCCCTTTTTCACACCATGCAAAATGTATTGTAGTACCTTTAGGGTCATCATCATTATCGGTGATTCCTCTCGCGCCTATTAACAGCTTACATCATTGGCTAGTAATCAGGCGATGTCTTTCCATGTTCGACTCCAGAACATCTTTCACATCGATCGACTTGTACTCCAAGTGAAGATTGAATGAATTTGAAGACCCCAAATCTAGTTTCATCCATCCGGGCTGTGATATATTCAGGAATATAAATACATAAAATGTACATCATTTCCAAACAGATGATCATCCGAATCAAAGGATGATGACTCTGTCTGAATCATCAGTTTGCTACACAGATGGTTGTCTGTCCTATGTACATGAAAATGAATTTATAAAGCTGAGCATGGGAATGCCCACCTCAGCTATATCATGAAAAATATTATGAAGATAATGTATTGTATTGTATCTTATTACAGGTCGCCTTCCAGCTTGAAAAAACTTCAGATCCTCATGATAAAGCATTTCACCCGACATCAAAAGATTAACGACCTCATGCTTTAGGGGGAAACTGTTATAGACATTTTTGGGCACTACAACCCCAATCATACATGTCCATAAACAAAGGGCTTCTAAGTCCCTAAAAGTATTACTTCACACCCTAAAGTAACAAGGTCAGTTGATTACATCATCTCCCAGAAGTTCTCCATGGAAAACGGCTCAGAACTGGTCAAAACTGGACCATACAGACTGCCTAGTGCAGAGGGTGCGATGCATCTCACCTACTCAATGTAAAAGGTGCGATGCATACTCGAAAGCCCTCTGTAGGGTGTGATGGGTGAGAGTAGACAAATGGTAGAGACAGTTTGCAAGGTGGATGATCATGGAATCTTCCAAAAATATCTCTTGTGACACTTGCCTCTCTGAATTCGCCCAGGGATGAGTAAGAGATCATCAATCTCCAAGTGCAATCAAGAACTATCAGAGAGAGGACAGTAATCAAAATCCCAGAAGCTGATTCACCCCCCTACAATCATCTATATATGGATCCCTCATCCCAGAGATCCATAGGTTGGAATCTTGTATCTTGTAAGGAAGTTTTGTTGGTTTCCTGGTGCAATATCATAGTGCTGGGTGATCTAAGCTTTTCATGAGGTGAAGAAGGGCTTTCATGCTCAGAGGATGACACTGGGTCAGAACAATTGGTTGTAATCCTCTTTTCTATTCTTGATATTAATAAAGCTATTCAAGTTTTCCTCCACATTCTTGTATGTTTGATGATATATGCATTTGTGTGGTCAATACATATCTAGTCCTATATTGTTTATGATTGTAGATCTCTATTCTTCGATAGTATTATGCTGCTTTGATTCCACATGTGCTCTTTGAATTTGGATAGACGAAGAAGGAGCGGCGAAGATCTATCAGAAGGGAGAAAAACCAAGCAAGGAACCAAGCACAAGACTGAGGTTGGTGTCCTTTGTTCCCCTCTTATCTAATTTTCATAAAGGAAAGTGAAATTGGTTTTAGTTTGTTTGTTTCTAAGATAGCTACCAGTCTTAGTGGGACTAGCAGCTCCGAGTGGACACTAGATTTCACGATAACACCGCCAGATTTTGATTTGGTCGTAGATGATTCTACGACATGGATATCGGCAGGAATTTTTGTAGAAGAATCTCTTGTTGGGGAATTTGGTAAAGTTATAATAGGAGAAGAATTCTTAGAAGATTTATTCTTGCTTTTGTTACTAACTGAACCAATCATACCATTAGCAGCATGAGACCCTGAAGGAGCTACAGTAATTTGATTGTGTTTCGAAAGGTCGGGGATTTTTTCATGTAAAGTACCTTACTATGTATAAACGAGGTCAAGGTACTGAGCCTGAGAAATTACTTGCTCTTCAGTAACAACTTTTGCCTTAGCTACATCTTTAGTGATTTTAGGTAATAATGATTTAACAAACGATTCTGCTAAAATTTGATCCGGAATAAAAACTTTCACTAAATGTCATCTACGTCGCCATTCATGAATATAATCTGAAATATATGTGGACGTTGACTATTTTAATGAAGTTAATAATTCCATGCCATTGTCATATCTGATAGGCAACTGAAAATGAGTTAAGAAAGAAGTGGCTAACTGACTAAAATTATTAAAAGAGCCTCATGGTAACTCAATGTACCATTTGGCAGCAAGACCAATCAGAGTGCGTTGAAAAAGATGTAAGCGAATTGAATCATCAATAATGGAATTAGATGCACACTAGAGGTGAGAAGTCATCACATGATTTGACGGATCTTCTCCTAACTTACCCTCAAACTTCGAGATATCACTGGGCAAGTTATTAGGCATTAGCTGCCAATACGAAAGATAGTTAATTGGATCGTTCGTAAGGCGAGAGAAATAAGGTAAATCCAAAGTTGCAATAAAAGGTAACTGATAGTTAGGGTCTCGAGAACCTTGGGTCACAAGACCAGCCCCAGGAGGAGGATATCCAGGATAACTTGGAATTGGATTTGCATTGGGAATATTATATCCTCCCATAAAACCCGAATTAACCAGACCAAACTGGGGTTGTTGAGGTTGTTGATAAGTATATCCAGGGTACAATTGATACTGATAAACTGGGTTTTGTACAGTAGGACCGCATTGGTACTGTCCCTGGTACGGTTGATGAGTGAATTGCGGTTCACTTGTGACAACCATACTTGGACTAGGTTTTCCTATAGGCATCTAAACCGAAGTTTGAACAGTAGGTCCTAGCTGTGATAAATAGGCTTGAGGAGTTGTTGTAGGAACAGTAGAAACTGGAGCTGCCGATACTCCAGAAGTAGGTGGGGTAGATTGAACAAAAGTTGCAGTAGTTGCAACAACAGTTTGAGGTGGAGTTCGAGGTGAACTAGGCCTGGACTGATGAACTACACCAGGTGCAGAAGTTTCAACAGTAGGCTGGACAGGTTGTTGGGTTGGACCAGAAACCAAAGATTGTCCAGGCTAACTCGATAACTACACATTAGGTTGCAAAGTCTGTTGAGATGGATCTCACACCATGTTCATTCTGGGGTATGGACCCATAAAAGGTTGAGCATATGGAGGACCATAACCGGGTTGAGAATAGGGCTGATAATTGAGAGGTACATTTTTAGTTCCTTGTACAAATGGTTGACCAGAAGGTGGTTGGAAACCTTGAGTTGGGTACTGAGTCTGGGGTTGACCTTGAGGTATGTACTGACCTTGAGGTTGTCCCCCAGGTGGTAACTGACTACCTTGGGATTTCCCCCCAAGTAGTAATTGACTACCTTGGGGTTGCCCCCCAGGCGGTAACTGACTACCTTGAGGCTGCCCCCCAGGCAGTAACTGACTACCTTGAGGTTGCAGATTTGGAATAGTATCAGACATCATAAGAATTTATTCTATGCTCGATGCTTGAGTTCCGTTATTACCAGTTGATATCTCATGTTCAATTGGTTGAGGAGACGCTCCTGAAAAAGTACCAGTGAATGACTGATACCCCGAAGGAATAGAAGGACCACCATATAAAAATGTTTCAGATGTTTGGAAAAACATAGATGACTATCTTGACATATTCAAAGGAGTATAATAACCTTTGGGCGTAGGATGACAAGGAATTCGAGGTGGTGAAAAACTAAGACCCAGGTTTTCTAAAATGTTTGTCAATGATACGTACCAAGCGTCACTCCTAAAAGGACTGTAGAAAATTAATTCATGCTCCCTAAGTTCTAAAGTTGGTTTATTTTCAGGGAGAATTATATATTCGTCCGGACTAACAAGTTATTCAATGGAAATAAGTCCAGAAGGAAGATTTTGGGTAATGATACTTCCTACCCTGGGTGAACCAAGACCACTAGAAGTTGGAGAAGCAAATCCTGAAGATGGAGTAGGAGTAGGTTCAGTTTCAGGCTCAGAAATTTCAGGTTCCTTAGCTAATTCACTAGTAGGAGAAAAACTACTAGTAACCTCGGAAAGTGAAATTGTCTCAAAAAAATACTCCATTGTCTATACTTGATAATTAGGATGAACAATTAAGGAAGACTATCTAGCTTCTGCTGACCCAACTCTACTGTCACTAGGTGATACAAGAGCTTGTAGCCCTTCAAGCTGGCTTGGTGTATACTTGGGAGGTTTCCCTTGAAGTCTACGGGATTGTCTCGGTAATTCAACAATGATTAAATATTTAATTACTCACAAGAAAACAAAGAAAATCTCAATAAAACCACCTAAAGTCTCTAAATAACCAAACAATTGAATCACACACCTAAAAAATCTAAGAGTTCAAACCACACACAAACAGTAACATTTTGTACCAAAAACACTAGTTGGTGATGAAATCCAACATCATAGAATTTAATACAGAAAGGGTGGTTGGAATAGTTACCCCGACAACCTCCTTAATGAAACAGACTGGCACAAGTTTCTTCACAAAACCATCTCGAGTGAAGAGAACCCTCCAAAGAGTCTAAGTGAGTCTAGTTGATGTCTGCTCCAGGTACAGTGAGACCCATCCTTCATCGTCACCTTAGGAAATAATCTTAAGTTTATTGACACTAAGGTTACCAACAGTAATAAATACAACTGGGGGAACAGTCTACGATCCAATCTACGCACAATGGCAGAGTAACAAAGCTCAATCCCCTTGAAGGTTCCTCGACATGATCAATCCAAGGTTTACCAACAAGTGACCCCAGGCTCCTCGAAAATGGTTAATTCGAGGCTTACCATTTATAATACGCGCAAATCTTCTATCTTTCCCAATGAGACAGACTTGATTGTCTCAAAGGTTCGGATATGATCTCGTGATTGTCTCCTTTAAGAGGAGCTTTCCAGATTATATCAATTACAATTTGATTTATTTCCTACCATGAGATATAGCTACTTGTTTGTTTTAACTATCTTGGAGAGTTAATTACTCCCTACTCCAAGATACTAGCCTAAGCTATATTGGTGATAAGAGCCCTAGAAATAAAAAAGATTGCTAGATTAATTTTAATCATGCGTTACTTTTATGGATTATTTCTTAAGTCAATAGGTATGGAAATGAAACTTTGATGGTGTGAAGACTCAACTCCAAAAACATTAAAAAAAAGGCACCTAAGAATGATAAACAATTTGTTTTTCCTTCAATGAATTTCTAGCTAAAAGAAAGAGTTTGAGAATGCAATTCTTTGAAAAACAAATCTTTCTTTCAACATGTAAATGAAAAGAAGATCTTTTTTTCTTTTTCAATAAGAACTCAAAACGAGACTACTAATTATGGTCCCAAAAAATCCTTTTTCTTTTTCAACGCTCAAAAACTACAAAAAACGATTCTTTCAAAAGAGATTCTACAATTTCTAGAAAACACTCAAAATTACAAAAACTAATCTTGAGATCTAAAAACTTTAAAAACCTAATCGAAATAAAAGCTTCAAATCTTTTTGAGGACGTTTTACTTAGTTATTCAGTAAACTAAGGATTAATTCGTTCAGAATTACAAATCAATAAAAAAACATCCAGCTATGCTTTCTTTTATAAAAATGAAATTCAAAACTTATAACCAAGTTCATTCAAAGATTTGCAAAGAGAGAATGAAGCCTATTTGTCACCAAGGACGGATGTCACAAACCAGTCAGACTCATCAAGAAGGAAAAAAGACACCAGGGTGATCTAAGGTCTCTTAGGCTTCTAATCTTTGAGTCACTACAGGGACCAAGTGAAAACCAATCCAGGCATGCAAAACTTCTAGAAAATCATCTAAAACAAAAATACCGATGGAACTTACTCACAAGAGATTTTTGACAGAACACATGTAGGGCTGGGTAGACACTAAAATTCGTAAATGAAACCTAAACCTAACTGGGAGAAAACATTTTAGGTTTTTCAAAAAATTTCACAGCGTCCGCAGGCTTCCAAAAGAATGAGATGTGGTACCACTCTATGCACTAAAGGAACAGTGCGGAGATGCCCGCACTATCTGTAAAAAGAAAGTGTGGTCCCCTTGAAAATTTCAAAAAACAAAAAATAATCTAGATCCTAAAACCTACCCAATCCCACACACATCAAGCAAAAACCAGAAACAAGAACAAGTTTCTCAAGTCAAAGACAAAGGAAAACCAAAAAACCAAATTCAATTCCCTAGTGGAGTCGCCAATTTGTTGGTCGATAAATCGATATTGCAGACAAGGCTGATCTCCCTAGTATCAAAAGGTATCTAGCAACAAGAAGAACAAACAAATATATCTTTCTCTAAACATTCGTGATCCATTAATAAAAACTATAGAGGTGTTTAGACCCTACCTTAAGTCCAACGCTATATTGTAGCAGCCATCCTTCAACCGTCCGAAAGAATTTCCTTTTGAGAACCTGCAATCACAAACAAGCACACATCAAATAACACCTCCATAGCTAATATAATAAATCATGTTCATTATGGTGATCAAGGAATCCATAAAATAAACCATAAAACACAGCTTATTGAGAAAAATAAACTTATTTGTATTAACTTTAAAATAGAAGAACCTTACAACCTTTGGTGCCTTGATGTTGTACAAGCTCTTCCCAGGGTCCAAAATAGGAATGTATTAACTTTAAAATAGAACAACCTTACGACCTTTGGTGCCTTGATGTTGTACAGGCTCTTCTCAGGGGTCGAAACAGGAATCTCCTTTACTTTGACAAGCCTCACACTCTTCCAAATGAGTTCAAATAGGTATGTAATCTCTCCTCACAAAAGCTCAATTAGGAGGACTAAGTTCTAGCAGCATTTCACCCCAAAAATATTCAGCTTTTAACCTTTTTTGGATTGCAGATTACTGTGGTGTGGTTTCTGAGAGGACTTCAGATTTTCCATAGTGTTCATCTTTACATTGGTCGACGTTTCGAGTCTAGACCAAGACTCATCATCAGGACTGATTTATGGAGAAAAGAAAAGAAAAGGGTTTGTGATAAATATGCAATAGGTTTGCTTTAAAGACTGGCTGACTGAATCACTCAAATATTCTATGGTACTTCTGGTTATGTAACCTGTGTTTTATGCAGGCAAAGGTAGGGGTAAGATTAGAATCTCGACATTGCTTGAGGAAGTGTAAATATGCTTCTTTTCTCTGTATTTTAACCCTTGTTCTTTCGAGATTACGAATCTCTTTCCAAGGGTCCCCTCCGTATAGGGTAACTATTTTGGATTCTAGATTACTATGGTGTGGTTTTTGAGAGGAATTCGAATTTTCCACAGTGTTCATCTTTACATTGGTCGACGTTTCGAGTCTAGACCAAGACTCATCATCAGGACTGATTTACGGAGAAAAGAAAAGAAAAGGGTTTGTGATAAATATGCAATAGGTTTGCTTTAAATACTGTCCGACTGAATCGCAAGTAACCTCCCAAGTAACCATCCAAATGCTTCATTTTATAGTGCAAAGGAAGGAGGTTACAGGTCCACCTATGAAGGGATAGAGTCCTTCTTCAAAGGGATACGCTCCTCACATCAATGGGTTAGCTCCTTAAGGCATGGGATGCATGAACCTTACAAGAGCGAACTTGCCACCTAAATATTCCTTCTAGAAGCTTCCAAAAGTGACTCAAAGTGAGTTTTTAAGAATATACTTGCGCATTTTCAACTTTTACAGGGGTTCGCACCCATAACACAAATATATAGCGGTCAGGTGTGCAGGGGACATGACCATTAGGTGTGGGATCACAGGTAATGCTAAGAGAAAGTGTGGAACCAGAGTTTTAGAGACTTTTGAGGGCTTTCTCTTATTTTCAAGTATTGATATGAAGAACTGAGGCTTAAGACTTGCAAAGGAGGAAATTATGAGTGGTGATGGACTCACACAGATTGCAGAAAGTCAAAGTGACAATTTTTGTGCAACACCTAATTTGATACCACTAATCTAGATCTTGTGGGAAGGCCCCCAAAATATAAAAGATTGAAATGGATCTTGGAGAGGAGGCCCCCAAGATCTGAAATATTGAATTTATAGAAGAAAAAGAGAACACCCAATAAACAAAACCATTTTTTTTTTTCTATTAAAATAGATAATAACTATAAAGGCTACATTGTGGTGGAAAATATATCCTTTTACAAAATGCGACTTGTTACTTATATCATTTTTTGGTTACAATAACACGGGTAAATTCCATGGGTGAATTAATACCATGGGTGGATGCCACTTACAATACCATGGGTGGATAAATACCATGGGTAAATTCCATGGGTGGATGAATAACATCAGTGGATGAATACCTAAAGATCTAGAGGAGGAGGAGTGCCTCTTCCACTCCCAGATGTAGTAAAGGGCTCCTTGCTATAGTTCATTTCTGATAGTGGGAGCCAAAATAACCTTATTTGAACAAAGGCCATGAAGTAGATGGGCTTACCAACCACGACACACCCACAATAGTATACCATCAGGCGGCTTCACCAAGGACTGGATCTTCACATGAGCCAACAGTGTCGCCTCCCATTTAGCATCAAGCCCTTCATGGATGAGGTATTGTGTGATGTTTCTCCCCTTGATGTTTGTGATGTATTATTAGGCCAACCAGAGTTGTGGAAGCAACATGTTACATATGAGTCAAGGCCTCACGTTGTTATTGCTACTTTGGGAAATAAGTTGTACAGGTTACCAGAGGTAGAACTACCTACCACCATCTCTTTGGTTACTACAAAACAATGTAGTAAGCTCATTTACAAAATTAGGAAATCTATTTTCTTGATGATATGCCCTCAAGGAAAGAAGAAGACAGTGGCCATGACCTCCAGACAGGGCCCCTCTGCATGACAACAACAGATGGATAAGGTCATGGAGGAGTACGAGGAAATTTTCACCTCCCTTGCAGGGGTGCCTCTTTAATGTTAGGTCAAGCACTCCACCGATCTAACCCAAGTGAGTCTTTTCTCGATGGACCAATCTATCTGTGCTATGTTCTAGAGAATGATGAAATCAAGAGGTAGATTCAGTAGCTATTGCAGAAAGGTCACATCCAACCGAGTTCATTGCCCTGTGGGAGCCTGATCATGTTGGTACAGAAGAAGGATGGGACTTGGAGACTCTGCATTGACAGTCGAGTGCTGAACAAGATTACTGTCCGAAATAGGTACCCAATCCCATGGATTGATGACCTTCTAGACCAACTCAAGGGGTGAAAATATTTTAGGAAGATCAACTTGAAGTCCAAATATCACCAGGTACCAATCGAACCCTCCGATGTGTGGAAGATTATCTTCAAAGCCAAGGAGGGCCCTTTCGAATGGTTGGTTATGCCTTTCGGGTTGATGAATGGTCTTACAACCTTCATGAGCCTGATGGATGACATATTGCAGCCATTCACCAACTTTTTTGTAGTGCTATACTTGGATGACATCTTGATCTTTAGCCAAAGTTGGGAAGAGCACCTCCACCACATCTGGCAAGTTCTCCAAACACTATGGCAACACAAGCTACATGCCAATTTGGAGAAATGCACTTTTGGCATGATGCAAGTTTAGTATCTAGGATACATTATTGATGAACGAGGGTGCATGTCGATCTAGCCAAGATCTAAGTCATTTGGGATTAGCCAGCCCCAACCATTCTGAAAAAGCTTCGTAGCTTTTTGGTTCTTTCCGATTTCTACAACACGTTCATGTTGGGATTCTCTTATATCACTTGGCCCTTGAGTCAAGTCACTAAGGGAGGAGAGAAAGTGAAATTCTTTTGGTATGAATCTCAATGGAAGGCCTTTTTCAGAGTTCAAACATAACCTCTTCTCTACACCAGTGCTGACTTTACGAGACTTGCAACAGCCATTTGAGATCGAGACAAATGCCTCTAACTATCCTATTGTGGTAGTCCTTACTCAACATGGGCATCCAGTGGCATATCAAAGTGAGACACGTTTAGACATAGTACGGAAGTATCCCACTTAGGACAAAGAGATGTATTCCATTGCACAGGCCTGCTGAAAACCAAAGCATTACATTTTGGGGAAGGAAACAGTCATCCACATAGACCACTAATCCCTACAGTTCATACAAATGCTAGGGAAGTTGCAGAATGATCACCATCAGAAGTGGTACACATACCTGCAACAGTTCCATTTGAATATCAAGTATAAGAAGGGAAACACGAATAATGTTGCAAACTACCTCAGTTGGCCACCGATCATGACATAAACCACCGTGCTTAACTCTTTTGTGCACAAGACTTCGGATTGGCCATATCTCTACAAAAGTGACCCAAAATTTGGCCACACATACTAGACTCTCTTGGAGGGTCAGAAAGTTCTAGATTTTCACCTCTAGGATGCCTTTTTATGCAACACGGGACACCTTTGTGTTCCTTCAAGCAAGCATGCCAAGATGATTTGGGAAGCACACTACAGTTAGGCCGCTATGAATTTCAGGGTCAGGAAAATGGTGGTAGTACTACAGAACTATTTCTATTGGCTAAATCTTTGACAGGATGTCATGAAGTACATGAGATCATGCACTGCCTACACCATTGCCAAACTGACCATCAAGAAGTAAGGCCTCTATATTCTGCTGCCTACCCCTAGTCGACCTTGGGAATCCATCTCCATCGATTACATGTCAGGAGTTCCTTCTACTAAGCATGGAAAGGACTATATTTTTTTGGTCGCCGACAGATTCTCAAAGATGGCCATTATAGCGGCCTGCATGAAGAATATCACAACAGAAGCCATTACTAAAATCTTCTTTGAAAAAGTGTGGGTAAACTTTGGGATCACATAGTCTATCATCTTAGATCGGGACAACAAGTTCCTTGGTACATTTTGGTATAGTCTTTGGTCGATGCTCGAAACCAAGTTCACTAAGTCTATAGATTTTCATCCCCAAACTAATCATTAGACAGAGGTCATAAATAGGATTATCATACAAATTCTGAGCATGTATAACTCAAATCGTCGATGCACATAATATGAGAGCCTCCCCTATGTCTAACACCTCTATAACTGGTCTCTCCATAGCTCGAACAACCACAACCCTTTTCAGGTGGGCTTGGGATTCCAACCACTATGTCCCATTGATGTGGCAATTCCATTTGTAGCTACTCAGAAAGATTTGACTCATGTCTACTCCAAAGCTGATAAGGCAAACAAATTCATTGGGCACATCCAACATATCTTCCAGCAAGTCCATGACATTGTGGAGAAATAAAATGCCAAGTACAAGAAACGACATGATCAACATCAGGTGCCACACAAGTTTCAGGTGGGTGACAAAGTCTGGTTGCATTTATAGAAGGAACACCTTACCGAAGCCTATCAGAAACTCAGACCACTCCAATATGGTCCTTACACCATTACCAAGGCTATGGGAGACAATGAATTTAAGCTCAACATTTCCCCATTCCTTTGTCTACACCTAGTGTTCAATGTGGACCACCTTCAACCATATTTCCAACCATTACTGGACACATCAAACATTGCAGAACAACTCACACCTACAGAGTTAAATCTAGATTGGATGGAACAAGCCTCAACTAATCGAATCATGGACACACAGATCAAGAACATCCAAGAGAAAAGGATCCAACTATATCGAGTTGTCAAAGCAGGCTAACTCCTTCACCAAGGCAAGTGGATCACTAGGGACCAAGTTCAGTAGAATTTTCCTCATCTCATGGAGGAACGCAATGTAATGGGGATCATTGCTTCCTAAGGGGGGAGGAATGATCTAGGTGGATATTGGTGACCACCCGACTCTTCCACTTGGACCCCCACCATTATTTCTTTCAGTTTTTCAGTTTCCTTATTTGTAGCACAATTTACCATGGGAGGATTCCACACTTTATCTCTTGTGGTTTCCACTTTTTATTATCATATCTTTTCACGTTGAGCCTTGGTTTCTTCATTCTATCATCAACATATTATTGGCATACCATTCACTTTCACTTGGTGTTTTGATTTTTCTTGGGGGAACTACTATGATGAGTGGTCCTATTAGCCATTCTCTTGTCCTCTTCATGTTTTGAGTATTTCCACCATGATTGGAACAAGTTGCTACCATTTATACCACACATTCCGCTGGGAGGAGTTTCCTTTAAGCTCTTTTCAGACTCCTTAAATAAGAAACATTGTTGAGTGAACTTGTCTCCTTCATGCTCTTTAAGGAACTTGAAGGGAAGTCTATTCAGTATAAGTTTAACCCTTTTTTGGAATAAGTATATTAGTTATGAAAAATGAATACTCTAGTCCTTTATACTAGAAGGTTCTCTCTTATATTGTTTTATCTCTTTTTGGGATTAGGAGACTAATTACAAAAAAGAAACCTATTGAGCATACTTGTCTTCTCATTCATGCTCATTAAGCCATGAAGGAGACTAGAAAGAGAAAAGGGAAGTGAATATTTATTTCCATTAGTCATAAAAATCACAACATTAGTAGTGTCACTCTTGAACATGGCATCTATCAGCATCATTATCTCATAGTTGGGTTTTAGCTTTCCTAGCAGTCGTGCCATACATATGAGTATATTTATCCCTCTAGTTGGTTACTCTTCAAGTTATATGGAGCATGATTCAATGCCTCCTACATTATTGCATGATATCACATTGTGATCATTAGTCATGCTGCCAAGTCACTATTTTATCATTTCATTACATGTTCCAGGGAATTCTTAGCCTATGTTGACCGTATACAATTTCTTATTGACCTTCTTGATTTAGCCATCCCTGTATCAGTTGTACTTCATCATTTGTTGACTTTGTCCATCCACTCCATCATCTCAGTATATTTTATGCCAATTGAGGGGGGATACATCAAGGCTCTCCTTCTACAAATCTTCTATTTTCGACTTCATCTCATTATCGAGGATCTTGATCTAGGAATGAGTAGTACCTTGGAGCTTGCAGACCTCAGTGATAGTCTTCCTCGTGATTGATAGTGGGTTTAAATCATTGACTCCTTATTGGTCGATTTTCTAATTATTTGATGTTAACTCATTTATTCACAACTAATGGATTGTACAAGGTACCTTGGGGTATATTTTACTCATTGGTGTATTCCCTCACGTCTCTTAATAATACACCTCATTGACTAGTAAGTAGAGGTTTCTACCATGCCCAACATCAGCTCATCTATTTCCATATCATAGATTCGTATCATTAGGGTTATGTCGAAGACCCTAGGCGAGGGACATTTCGCTCTTAGATGGAACCCTGCCTAGGTTGTGTTGGAGTTATGTATCATTATGTACTTTGAGGACTATTTTGGGACACCTTTTATCTATTATGTGTCCATAGTCCAACTGATGTATATTATGACATAGATCCACAATGTATTTGTTGTTGTCTATGATCTTTCTAATTTCTCACATGGATCCATTATATATTGTACATGGCCATGTACTAGCATTTCATGTTATGGATCTGTAGTGTATGTTTTTGCAACCATGTTCGATATCTCTTTATGATTGAGCATGGGTATACTCGACTCAGATATGTTATCAGCATAGATGAGACTTCAATATTTGGATTCTTTTGATCTGGTTTCTCAGCTTTGCCTCCTGTTGTGCTATGAAACAACCCAACCCATTTATTTATGTATAAATATCTTAGGAAAATATTATATAAATAAATGGGGACCCTTTAAATTTTTAAAAACATAGTGTTGTCTAGCAAAATCCTCTCTGTAGACAGAGCTAATCCCTCTAGCCCAATGAGTGGAACAAGCAACATACGTGACAATCTACAAGGACACTTTCCTAAATTACAATCGAAATGGGAGAAGAAGAAAATGGCCTATCTCGTTCTGATGCTATAACGTACTCCTTCATTGAAGACCTGGAATCAATTGTGCCTTAGGCTCAGCTCTACTCCTCACAGCATTTGGATTCCTACACAAGACATCAAAGACACAATGAATCATACAAGTACAACTAGCATAATTTAAAGTAATCCACTTAACAGATCAAGTAGCATTAAGATAATGATGCATTAACACAACAAATTATGGAAAGTGAACCAACAGTTGTATATATTAATGAAATAAAGGAGGAAGCATACAATAAATCCTTGTTGACAATAAGCTCTCCTAGAGTGGATGTCCAAGTCCAAGCTCAAGCTCTCCAAGCACTCCTTCTCCAAGCTAAATGACTAGCATGTAGGCACTATCTCAGTGTAAGGGTGAAAATATCCAAAGAGCAACCATTTGGGAATGGGAGAGGATGAATATATAGGTAGGGAAAGTGAGTTAGGACCTCTCCAAAGATAGGAGAATGCCCTAATATCAAGGAGGTAGCTCATAGGGATAAGATCAAAGGGAAATATTGGGAGAATTCAACCACATCCCCACCTAAAGACCTCCAACTCGTCATTTGGGAATCCATTAGATCACGAAGGTTATTGTCCTCTTAGTGAAAACTTTCCTTTTAGGGATCAACACAGGTATCCAAGAAAAAATTGTGCTGGCATCATGATGCTAGTATAGTGCAACTAGTGATCACCACGCGTTTGCACTATTAGGGTCACGTTGATCATGAAATTAGGGTTTTAGAGATCACCTATTCAGGTAAGGCTCAAGGCATGTTTCCATCAGTATTTCAGGGAGGATCTGAGTTGTATATCAGGAAGGTTACACTGCATGATTCCCAAGTTTTGGTCACTTCGAGGTATGACACAGGGAAATGCAGGAGATGTGATAAAATCATGTGTAACACATGCCTCTTAAAGCATGAAGGCAGAATAGAGAATGATGGATGAGATACTTTATGATATTTTGCAAAGACAAGAAAAGCCACTGTCAAGAGAACTGCAAATCAAGGATGCATATACATATACATATATGATATCAAAACATGAATCCGCAGTATGGAAACAAGCATCTGGATAGAAAGGACTATGTGAAAAGATCCACGGTATGGGCACAGCAATCCAAATGAAAAGGATCATCTATAAATCTAAGATCAAGGGCATGAACATAGCCATCTGATATAGAAGGATTGTCATCATAAATATAAAGTCCCATGGTATTGTCACAGCCATCTGTATAGAATAAACATGTGTACACTCATGAACAATATATAACTCAACGCAGCTTGATTCATATGAGACAGGACTCAGGGCCTTGCACTCCATCCTAACCCAATCAAAGTACAAATCCACATGTGAATGAATGTGTTGGATTAGAACATTCTAGAAAACCACCTGATTACCAACCAATGATGTGGACTGTTAAAAGGCAGGAAAGAAACCACCAATAATGATAATGACCCTCAAGGTACAATAGTACAATCCATGAATGTGAAAATGAAGCTGATGTTGAAAAATTGTGAAATCATTCAATTGAAGGCCAATGATGTAAACCTATTGTTGGATGTGAAGAACTTTCCATTAAGTCATGTAAGCTCTAATGTACTGAAAGGGAGTCTCTAAGTCATTTTCCTAGATAATGAGTTGAATTCGAGAAGAAGTGACTGATCGAAGGAGGGCCATGATGATTTCCCCATCATTGACACGAAACAAGGAAGAAATTGAAATGAATGAGTATGATCAAGACTATAACAAAAGTTTAGACAATGTAAAGGTAACAAGCTGCAGATAGGACATATCTTGAACATATCGATGACACAACTTCGGATTGTGGTAGAATTTTAATCAACATAGGACTAACAATCATGATGACAAAATGGAATAGTTAGGTGAGAGGAAAAACGAAGTAGCCAAACTTGGGAAGACAAGTGACTAAGTGAGAATATCCCAAACCTGACACGAGAAACAAATGAGTATCATGTTCAAGAGCGACATGCTTCCTATAAAAGAGATGTTTCACTTTCATTTTCCCCACCATTTTTATCACAAGCTTGAAGGGGATAGCACATGCTTGTCATATAAGTTCATTCCTCAAATGCATCCATCCTTGTAAGTTTTATGAGTCCTAGGAATGACAAACTCGATCCTGTCATGATGACAAGTCTTTCACGTTTATTTTTTAATGAGTCCAATGGAAGAATAACTCAGTGTCTTTTTCACATTTAGAGAGTTTAGAAAAGAGACAAAAAAGAAAACTCCATCATATCCCTTTTAGTAATTTGTCTCTCGAACCCAAAAAGGTTCAAAACCATATTCGAGAGAACCTCTTGATCATATTGACTGAGGTGCACCTTTTTTCATAAATAGTCAACCTCTGCCAAAAAACGAGTAAACATATACTAAGACAAAGTCAATTCATTTAATTTAACAAGTTCAAAAAGACAAGTACTCGGTGATCTTTTCATATTTTGAGAGTTAGAAAAGAGCTTAAAGATTACTCCAGGGGCATTATTTTTCCATATATTTTAAACGAGTCTGAAAAAGAGATAAAACAAAAACTCGTTGAATCAGTCAAAACTGATCACCATAACCACTGAAAAGAACCTGTAACTGCACAAAGATATCCACACATCACTGATATTGAGGAAAATAACAAAATATTGGTAAAAATGTACTTAAAACTTATAAATAGACAAAAAATAAAAACATTTTTACCATTTCACTTGGAGTAAATTAGAGAGCACATTTTTCCCTATTTTCCTTAATTCTTCAGGCAAGCAGTGTGGGAGATCCAGGGCATCATTTCACGAACTGTCAGCAACAGGTAAGAGCTCTTCCTTTTTCCCTGCTTTCCATTCTACTTTCATGCCATTTCCTAGGGTTTTTATTAGCCAGAAGGGAGGATTTCAAAATTTTAAATCGGGGGCGATCAACATGGGTTTTCTCATTAGGTCTACACTAGTCACCCCTAAGCCCAAAAGGCTCTCACGACGCCAACGCGAGATTAATTAAAACAGTCATGTTGATTATAGGGTGGAAAAATTGAAGAGAAATCTTCTCCTTTGAGTGAAAATTTTGAGTTTTTATCACATGAAAAAGAATTTAATCTTTGTTAGTGGTTGTTTTGTAGGATATTTTGACAATATGTTCATCAAATGGAAGGAAAGAGGCCATGAGGCAGAAGATCACTAGGCTACCCAATATCCTTAATGTGCCAATGCTTTGAGTAACTGCGGGCTACTGAAGTTCTTCTTAACCTCAGGACTCAGATCCCAAAACGAGCTGCTACATTATTTGATCATTTTATGGGATGTCGAATGGGATATCTTCCTCCTTCGAGACCACGAATTAGAGTTGGAAGTGGTAGAAATTTACTTCATTACTGGATTGTCTAGAAGAGGGTAAAGGGTTAAACTCTTCAGATCGCATGCAAGAGGTGAGAGCACCAATGCCCTAATCAGAATCCATTGCCCTAGTGCAGAGACAACAATGAGAGGGAATATGAAGATATTGACTATCGAAAATCTTCCCTTGGGGACCATTCTACACACCATGGCCCATGTAGTTAGGTCGCAAGATTTGCATGAGGTTTCAAAATCTCAATTCCAGCATGCAGTAGACTGCCTTACTCCAATAGTGTTTAACTGGTGTGAGGGACTGTTGGCCAACATGAAGAGGCTACTGACCAAAGGCAAGGGGGAAATTTGAAGTAGTTCGGCTATGGTTTGATTTTGGTTGCTTTCCTTTTGGAGCGCATGCCCCAATTTTGGTATCAATGGATAGATGTGTCGGATCCTACTCCACAAGATCTAAGGCTAGTCATATGGAGTGAGCTCATGCCTCACGGAGGAGGGGGTTAGTGGACACATTTTCCTCCATAGTTCTGTGGTTAGTTGCACAGAAAACTGATGGTTGTGGATGACTATGCCTATGTAGGCACAAACTTCAGATGGGATATGGATCTGCCTCTTCCACTAGGTGAATAGTGGACTGATGCAGCAAAAACTTGTTTTTGGATTTTTCAAGTTTTATTAGTTCTTAATTAAAGTGTATCTGAGAGTTTACTTGTGATAAATGCGCATATGTGTGACCAGAAATGCCTCCGCGCATGTTGGCAATAACACGATGATTTTTTGAAATAATAACCGGAGAACCCACAGTATGAGAGTTTTTATGCCAACGTTTCGAATCCCAACTGGGATCCATCATCAGGACAATAAGAATGATGATGCAAAATGAGCTGCTTTTAGGGAAAAAATACTAATGAAGTTAAATCCTTGGAAAAACAAACTGTCGGCTGAAATTTATTAATTATTATTATTAATTATTATTTTATTAATTTAATTTAATTTTTTTTTTTATTTTTTTTTTTTTTTATTATTATTAATAATTTAATTTTTATATATTAAATTAAATAAATTAATTTAATTAATTAATTATTTTATTATATTAATCTTATACAACTAATACTTATTAATTTTATTGGAATAAATAAAATTGTTTAAATTGATTTAATTAAAATTATTAGGTTAATTCATTTTAATTTTATTAATACAATTTAATTAATTTAATAAATTCATTATTTATATTAATTCTCTTAGTTGTAAATTCATTATTTATTTATGAATAAAGGGATAATTAAGATATTAATTAATATACATATATCACCATTATTAATTATAGAATATATATTAATTAATAATATATATAATATATATATATATATATATAATATATATATATATATATATATATAATATATATCCCCTAACTTATTAATTAAGATTAATTAATTAATTAATTACTATATATTAATTAGTAAATTAATAAATTATATATTTATTAATGAGAAGATTAATATACTAATTTTTGAATTAATAAACCCTAATAATTAATTTATTAATTAATTAATTATGAGAAATTATAATTGATTAATGGGACGATTAACACATCCACATTAATTAATTATAATTAATAAGAATGAAGGTAAATTTTAATTAATAGATGGTAGTTATAAGAAGCTGAGCAGTAACCCCATTCCCAAAATCATGAAGGATGTAAAGAAGGTCATCTCAGAATCCAGCCTTGACGATAAAATAAAAAAGAAATTAATTCCCTCCTGTGAATCTGTTCCAAGAATATATGGTTTACCCAAGATCCATAAGGAAGATGTCCCCCTTAGACCGATAGTAAATACTATTGGCTCACCAACCTATGAGCTTGCTAAGTATGTTGCTAAAATTCTTAAACCCCTTGTCGGTAACTCTGATTCCTTCATCAAAGACTCCCAAGACTTTGTTAATCTCATTAAAAATGAAAGGGTTGAGCGTGATGACATCCTTGTCAGCTTTGACGTGGTATCCTTATTCACCAAGATTCCTCTTGATGAGGCCATACAGGTTATAAAAGATGTTACTGATCCAGGGACTGCAAAATTGGTTGAAGTTTGCTTAAGGTCGACTGTGTTCACCTTCCAGGGAGTATTTTATGAACAAACTTCTGGTGTGGCAATGGGATCTCCCCTCTCGCCCATCGTAGCCAACCTATACATGGAATACTTTGAAAAGAAGGCCCTTGAATCATATCCTTTAAAACCAGCATGGTGGAAGCGATTTGTCGATGATACAAATATAAAATGGACGCATGGTAAACCCGAGCTTGACAAGTTTTTCCTTCACCTCAACTCTATATCTTCAGAAATAAAATTTACTATGGAGCTCGAGGAAAACATGAGCATCCCATTTTTAGACGTTCTAATCATCAGGAAAGAGGATGGCTCTTTAGGCCATAAAGTCTTCAGGAAGTCAACTCACACAGAAAGTTACCTCCATGCTGATTCCCACCATCACCCTGCCCAGAAGTTTGGTGTTCTAAACACCCTTGCCATCAGAGCCCTTCGAATATCTGACTCAGAACATCTGATCAAAGAAAAGAAGCATTTGGTTTCAACCTTTAAGAGCATAGGTTACAAAGAGAAAGAGATAAAAAGAGCCATAGAAAAAGCCGAAAGGAAGTTACTATCTCATAAACCTAAGGCTCAAGACCAGCCTCAGAATGGTAAAGTTTTTCTACCTTACATCCATGGAGTTACAGATAAAATTGCTAAGATCCTAAGGAAGAAAAACATCATCACGCATTTCTCAGCACCTGGAACCATTAGGCAGTGTATGCGGTCTGTAAAAGATGAGGTTGACAAACATCAGCTCAAAGGGGTCTACAAAATAGATTGCTCATGCGGGAAAAGCTACATTGGTGAAACAGGTCGCTCCCTCAAGACAAGACTCAAGGAGCATGGCACTGATATTAAGAATGAAAGATCTCGTACCTCAGCCTTGGCTGAACACTCCGCAAAGACGAAGCACCATATATGCCTCGAAAGCGCATCAATTATCGCAAGGGAGGAGCAGCAGCAGAGACGGAAGATCAGAGAAGCGCTTGAAATTATCAAACATCCTCATAATCTTAACAGAGATAACGGTATGGAGATTAGCAGCAGCTGGCTTCCCTTGATCAAGGAATCAAGATCGCAATCTAACCCCAAGTATAACAGGTAAGCAGGTAAGATTTTCTACTAGCTAATTTTAATAATTAATCCTAAATATCAATGAAATCTCTATCTATTAATTAAAATTTACCTTCATTCTTATTAATTATAATTAATTAATGTGGATGTGTTAATCGTCCCATTAATCAATTATAATTTCTCATAATTAATTAATTAATAAATTAATTATTAGGGTTTATTAATTCAAAAATTAGTATATTAATCTTCTCATTAATAAATATATAATTAAATAAAAATATATATTCTAATTAATATATATTAATTATACCATTAATAAATATCTAATTTATTAATTTACTAATTAATATATAGTAATTAATTAATCTTAATTAATAAGTTAGGGGATATATATATATATATATTATATATATTAATTATTAATTAATATATATAATTATCCCATTAATTAATTCTCATAATTAATAAATGGTGATATATGTATATTAATTAATATCTTAATTATCCCTTTATTCATAAATAAATAATGAATTTACAACTAAGAGAATTAATATAATAATGAATTTATTAAATTAATTAAATTGTATTAATAAAATTAAAATGAATTAACCTAATAATTTTAATTAAATCAATTAACAATTTATTTATTCCAATAAAATTAATAAGTATTAGTTGTATAAGATTAATATAATAAATAATTAATTAATTAAATTAATTTATTTAATTTAATATATAAAAATTAAATTATTAATAATAATAAAATAAATTAATAAAATAAAATAAAATAAAAAATAAATAAATTAATAAAATAATAATTAATAATAATAATTAATAAATTTCAGCCGACAGTTTGTTTTTCCAAGGATTTAACTTCATTAGTATTTTTTTCCCTAAAAGCAGCTCATTTTGCATCATCATTCTTATTGTCCTGATGATGGATCCCAGTTGGGATTCGAAACGTTGGCATAAAAACTCTCATACTGTGGGTTCTCCGGTTATTATTTCAAAAGATACAAACCACAGATCTCTCAAATCCAGAACATGATGATTAGCATGTCAGATAGAGGATTCCCCAGAGGATGCATGTTTTTATCTTTTGTGTTCATTTATCATGATGATATGATCAGTTTTATAAATTATGCAAATGTCTATCAAGAACATAATTCACTAATTCACTAATTCATCTATTAATGTATTCAAATTACATGGAATGTGTTGATATGTGATATAATCAAAATTTATTTCCATTAATCGAACATGTAGATACATATGCAAAATTTGTGGATTTATTACTTAGTAATGACTATTTAATTGTAACACAACAAGTTGTGAATCAAACTTAACAACTAAATTTCTAATGCCAAGAGAAACTACCTATGATAACAATTCAATAACCGCACAGTACTCGAAAATATTATTAGTTGTTCGTCACAAGAAAATACCTTATAAATCAATCAACTCGCCATCAGGGGAAAAGAGTGTCGATGATGCAGAGGATAAATTATGTGTTCTACGACAAGAACCATCAGCAAAACCAAAGTAATGGTTTCATGACATCTACAAACTAAGCGGAACACAAGGTAAGCAGAGGAAACATGTTTGCAAAGAAAACAATCACACCAAAAAATCAAAACTGCACACCAATGAATTTTAACACTAATGCAAAAAAATAATTACACAAAATTCACACATAATACTTTTTCAACTAAATCCCTTTACGGGGTTGTGCTAATGCATTACCTTCATAGTCAACTAGCTCATATGTACCTTTTTGCAAGACACATTTAATTATATATGGCCCATGCAACATCAGGTCGAACTTCCCAGCTCCCAACATATCACTAGCTTGGTCATACAACAAGAGCAAGTCACCTTCAACCAAAATGCGTGGAGAAATAGTCTGATCAAAATGATATTTAACTCATTTTTTCTATGCCCTGATCACCATTGCAGCAATATGATGGGTCTCATTAAGTCTCTCGAGATAAAGTAACCGTTCCTCTTCAGGTGGGGTATTAATGAGTAGCTCAATAGCTAATTTTAGTGAAGGAATTTCACACCCGATCAATAGTGTCACCTCTTAACCATAAACAACTCGAATGGAGTGAAACCAGTGGTTGTCTTAGGTGATGTCCGGTAAGCCCAATGAGTTGAGAAACACATGATATTCCATTCCTTTCTATGTTTCTCAATGGTTCATTGAAGCATAATAATCAAAACTTTGTTAATTGCCTCAACCTGGCCATTATCTTGTGGATAGTAAGGACTTGAGCTATCATGGTGAAGACCCAACTAAGCAATTAGCTTTGGAATCATGTACTGACGAAAATATTATTCGTGATTAGTGACAATGGCTTGATGGACACCAAAATAGGCTATGACATGGTTAAGGAGGACTTGAGCGATAGTGATATCGTCATCATTATATGTAGGCATCGCCTCGGCCCATTTAGTGAAGTATTCAACAACAACGATGATATAGCCATGCCCCATAGCCAAGTGAGGGTTACTTGCCATGAAATTTATGCCCCATTTAGCAAAGGGGCCAGCGGTGGTGACTGGGTGTAAGTGTGTTGGCGGGGCGCACTGTTTGTGGTATAAATCTAATATTCATGTCACTTTTGAATGACTTGTTATCACTCAGGTTGTTCCCTGGCTCCAGGAGGGAATACGGCCGAGGTAACCACTAACCAATCTTTCAGCTACAGATCCTAGCCAATCTACAACCAGAGAGGGCTCTCTCTTTGTGACTTAGATTTGTTTTATGATATATTAGGCTAGTTATTAGGTATAAGTTTGTTTGGTGTTTGGAAGATGACATTCAGTAGAACAAGACAGTAAGTTGAGAGAAGTTCAGACCATTGGGTTGATGGAGTCTAATGGAAATGAGCCTCTAGGATGGTTTCTTTGGCAATAATACAACTATAGAGCAAGATAATTAAACACAAAACAACTTTGAAGCTGAAATAAATTGAAATGAAGTCAAGAAATGAAAGGCAATCAAGAATCTTTCATTTTGTTGTCAGAGGGAAATTGTATAAACATTATCAGGGAGCAGTTAAGAATTCCTTGATGATATTTAGAATGAAAGAACCAGGGAGACAAGAGCAATCAAGAATTTTTGCCTATGCTAGTCCTGTGGAAAACATAAAAAATTACAAGAATTGAACACAGAGTACAACAATGTAAATTCTGGGTTATCCTTCTTTCCTGTAACTTAGAACATGATATTTAGACGATAAGTAAGACACAAATACAGTAAAATAAGAGTAAAGAAGACTTATTGATCCATGCTTTAACATGAGAATCCTGCAATATATCCTTTTGCCATCGATTCCATAACAGTAAGTTCACCAACAAAGCATTCCAACAATTTTTATTTCTGAAGAGTTCTCAAGAACATACAATGCAGGTCCAGAATGATATTCACCAGCCAACAATAATACATCTCTTTGCCAAGTATTTATAGAAGTTTACAAAATATCCCATAGGGAAATATCTGGACATAAATTTATCCATCTACTTTGACAGAAGTAATAACTAATGTGGGAAAAAACTGTGCAGCAATAAATGAGGAAATAAATGCGCTTTACTAGCTGTTGTAGGTGTCCTGTTTGTTGTTGACTCTTTGACCCTGATAGTCGGTTGATGACCACTTTGCTGATGTGTTTCCCTGTTGTGTTGTGCTTTGCCAACTGTATTTGAGCCTATTTACCTTGGCACAAATCTTCTCCTTGGCTGATTTGATTTTCCGATAGCAAAGCCATATAATGCAATTCGCTTGTTATGCAGACAATTTACAAGAAGAGAGTCAAAACTACTTTAGGATCTCAAGCAGGCTTTGCCACCACTGATCTGTTGGTAATTGATATTTTCTTAATTTAAATAATGTCTCATCAACTTTAGTGTATGTGTAATAATTTGGCCAGACTGGAAAGAGATGTGTTATCTCATGCTCAATGTAAAACAAGTCTTCTAGTTTATCATACAAACTTTGTCCAGAGGGAGGCATTGTTTCTTCTGAGCCACTTGATGATGCTATAATTTGATTTTGCACATAAGTATTTGGCTTGTATGCATACTGTTCCTGTTTCAACAACTTCCCAGTGCTAGTGACCAGGCTGGGTAAACCTTTGCTCTGTAATATTGAAATTTTCTGTCTGAAGGCATGTACCTCTATCTGCATTTCTTGACATTTTCTTTCTATAGTTTGAACAAAATTTCTCATGGTCAGCACCTTCTTGACTCTTACAATAGTCTTTGTCCTGTTTTGAATGTTTTGAACTACTAGCTTCTCACCAGTACGAGTATTCAAAAAATGGATCAATTGATTGGCTTGATTAGGCTTATCTACCAATAATGCTCTGGCCTTCTGAGTTTCATATTGAGCTACCCCCATCAATTCTATTTGGTCAAAAATAGTTTGTATTTCTGTCCATTGATCAGCAATATCTTTGCCAATCTTGTCCCACAAAATTGTCTTTATTTCAGTCAGGGTTCTATTGAGAGTGAGGTCCTTCTCCAAGGCCTTTATTTTGTTCTCTAGGGCCTTTACTTCTCGGCAACTATCATCTTTGATTTATCATAACTAGCCTCAATCTTGGCTAGCTTTTCCTTGGTTTCCTTCATTTCTGCCATTTGTAATTCCAAAGCCTTAATTTCTTTCATCATAGCTTCCATGCTCAAACTGGCCTCTTGCAATGCACTTGTTGTAGCTGCTGTTGAAGTTGAGGCACTTGCTGCTAAAGTTGGATCTAGGGGAGGTACTGCTGCAGTGACTGTTGTAGGAGGAGTTGTGATTATTGGAGCTATTTGGGATGGTTGAGGGGCCAACTCTGGTTGTTTCCCTTGTTGAGCCTCTTCCAATCCTTTTTCTGTGTCTAACAGCCTTTGGTTCATCCTCATAAGCAGGCTGAACACATCCTCTACTTCTTGTTGTTGTGCCACCTCTATATTTTGAGGATGTATAGTAGCTGGCAGCTTTAATTGTCTTCTCAGGGCTACTATGTCTTCCTCATTTTTCTTGATTAAGGCCTGTGCGCCTTTAGGATATTTCGGATCATGTCCCAACTCTATAATGATCTCTTCCAAGGATTTTATCCTATTATCCTTGGCCAATGAGGAGGCAGAAGTATTATATAAAGAATTCTACAATCTATGGGCCATTAGAGCCTTATCTGCTAGGGTGGAGTATACCATTTCTCTAGCCTGTTTATGTAACTCAATTTGGTCTATTGGATGTATGTCTTTGGCCAGGACTTCCAAATTGGTTCTAATATAGTCTGCAGCTGACTGTGGCTATTGTATAGTGGGTTTGAAGTGACTAAGAGTCATATTCCCTGCTTGCATGTCATAGGCTGCCATTAGCCTTTGTTGATTTGTAGGTGCCATTCTCATTAATTGATTATAAAGCTGAAACCTTATTGGCTCATTTCTAGCTTTGATCTCAGTGAATTCTCATTTGAGATCCGAGCCCTGCCTGGTCTGCTCTTTGGAGGATGAAACCTCCCCACCTGGTTGCCTCTCTTGCTCCTGTTGAAAGGAGCTAGCCGATGTCTCCAAAATAGGAGGGATTTGCTATTCAGAAGTCCCCTCACCTCTGATATTGTTTGTGGCTTCTTCAGTAATTTCCTCCTTGGAATAAGGGTTTAGCCTCTATCTTTTCTCACCTTGTTGGTCAATGGATGCCCTTGTAGGTGTTTCTTCCATTCTGTCCCTCTTTTTAGCTCTTTCCTCATTATGAGGGGTTTGCAATACAGGGATCTCGGTTGCCTTTCGTTGCATTGAAGGGCCTTGTTCTTGACCCTTTTCCTAATTTGTGGATGGTTGCTCTTCCATTGTACTTTTTTGTTCTGAATGCTCAATTTATTTGCCCTTCCCTGTGGGTGAAATGGCTTCTTTTGCTTGTTGTTGTGGAGGTGTAGCAGCTGATGTGCTTGCTCCAATATGTTGAGGCTGTGTGAAGGTGACCTGTGCAAAATATTCCAGGTCAATTCTTTTCTCATGTTCTTTCATATATTTTTCTAATCTTTCTTCTTCAGTAAGCTCTTAATAATATAATGTGCCCTCTACCCATTCTTGTTGATTATCATATTGTTCAATGTGGGGGATTGGCTGGTGCACATATCCTGAAAGCCTATGTTTGATTCTTCTAAGGCTTATGAAGTGTTCAGGGTCATATGGTGCCCAAAAGAAGCTTTGTTTCAACATGAGCTCTTGCCTTAGCATATTGTCTGCATCCTTCCAGGCTTCTTCCCTTTTATTGAAAACAAAGGGACCCAATTGATGTCTGATTTTAAGTTGTGCTTTCTTGTTTTTCCCATGAAAATGAGTCAAATCTGCAATACTGAACTGCTTGAAATATTCTAAGGAAAAAAGTCTCATGGGGACATATCTTGACAGTTTATAGGGAGGCAACTCACACCCATAAATTCTGATTACTGTATGGTTTTGGTAGAAGTACCAATCACCAATGTTGTAGCCCTTTGAAAGATGTAGGATTATTTTCATTTTAGCAGGAGTCTGCCAGGAGGAGTCATCATCAATAGGCAAGTGGTTGGGTAGACGAAAATGTCAACAAACTCACAATATGTGTAGGAAGAATAGAGGACTTCATGGAAAACCGAGGTCCAGAAGATAAAAGATATTCTTTCTCCTTTTGAGTCCAGTGTTTTGAGAGGAACTTTGAAACTATCAGGGTGATAGTACAACAGTAGATGGTAAATGTAGGAAGTATGCTTGAACACTCTTTCTCTCTCCATCATCATGAATTTCTCATGTATTTTGTTTGGTATGAAGGTGGCATAATCATACATGACAGCAGGGGGTTGTCCTGGAGTGAACATGGTTAATAACAGAAACACAGTTTCATCCACAAATTCTCCTGTCTTGCATCCTAGATTGTAGGAAATCATATCTACCAAGAGTCTTCCTGTTTCATTCAATGAGACTTGATGATAGGGTGGAGGATGATCGGCCTGGCACTGTGGTTCCATAAATAACTGACCTACCCTTGATATTTCTGAACTAGACAGCTTTGCACCCTTATCAAGCAAGTGCTTCATTGTAAGAGGAACCAGAGGCTGAGGTGGCTCAAAGTTCGGCATTTCATTTATGGATTGAGGAGTGATATAGAACAACATAGACCCATCTGGAGTGAGGATTGCTCTCTGAATGGGGCCATAGCTTTCATGACACAGATGAATGAAGTCAGGCATCCCATTGACTGATGGGAGGTAGTAGATGGGCATACTAGATTGCCAAATTCCCAGGATATCAGTGTTATTCCTGTGATTGTTTCTGAAGTGACACACAGTTTTAAGGTGAGACCTGAGGCCCATCATATCCTTGATCTGAAAGTCTCTGTCTGCCAAATGTAGCCATTATAAATCCATGTGTGGTGCATTCAATGGTGCTATGTTGAGAGCCACTAGAGCCTCCATGTTTGTATTGTTTGTGTTTTGATTACAATACAGGTGTAAGCAGCAACAGAAAATAGAACTTCAAGCTCTGAGGCTTTTATCAGGATTATGGAGACTGAGTTTTTTCTCAAACTAATTTTAATGTATAAGATTTATGGTTTAGATCAATTGTTGTAGAGTCTGGCTGGGTTCTTTGCATGAATTAGCAGGTTTGTAAACTCTGTGAGCAAAATACAGTAGAAATTGGCTTGGATTCGACCGAAGGAGTGAAATTTTGCAGAGGGAGGTGGGAATTGAGGAATTCCCTTTAGAAAACAGGATAGAATAGAAAACACAGGGTGCTTGACAATTTTAGTTCAGTATTTGGGCGGCTTAAGGGTCTCTGCTGGCGAAAATGGGCGCAAAACGTATTCTAATGGCCAAATTGCCGAGGAGATGGGCTTAAATTTGCAGGCTTGCTTTGAAGCAACGGCTCGGACAGTGCATACAAGATGTTGAGTGATAGGAAAAAGCAATTTTGGAGTGAATTATAGGTGCTTTCGGCAATTTTAACAGATATTTATTGAAAAAACAGGGTTTCAGGCGAAAAAATGGGTAAATACCTGTTTTTAATGGCGCCCAGGATAGTTAGTAGGGGTGCTTTGAGCTGCGGAGTTGAGCTATGGAGCCGAATGCACAGGTTGGTGGATTGTGCAGGTTCTGGAGGCGGGTTGGACGTAAAAAACACATGCACATTGTATGTGGATGCATAATAGAAAATGGCCAAAATAGTCGTTTTCACGACTTTTTATTGATTTTTTTGACATTTTAGCGCTTTTGGCGCTTTTCGGGGATGACGTCATCATGACGTAATTTTTGTCGCATAGTGGGTATGGAAGATGACGTGTATGATGACATGGCACTTGACATGGTGGCAAGGTGGTGACGTCAGTGGATGATGTGGCACAGGTGCAGGGTAGTGGCGGGTGACATGGATGCAACATCACACGGTGACGTAGACAGAAGGACAGAGCGGTAAGCAGTTTCCATCAGATCGCCTTTAGTACGGGGGCGGTAACTGTCAGAGGTGGCCCGATGCAATTAGAGGGCGACAAGTGTCCCCGTGTATGACGGTGAAACCGTCGACCATCAGGTACCAATGTACTGTCGTCAGGGCGCGTCCGATATGGATCAAGACCGTCGGATCTGTGAGGGGTGATCCGACGGTGGACAGGAGGGCGATGTGACCGGGGTTTAGCAGAAAAGCGCGTACGATAAACCTTAATTTTTCAAAGGTTTTGGGCGGGTTTAGAACTTTGGTTATGGGTTGCTGTGTGTTCGGCGCTAGGTTATGGTTATTCGTTTAACCAAATATTAAACGAAACCCAAATGAAATGCATGCGCGGGGTTTATATAGTATGGTTTGTGTGTGGGTGGGGTCATCATAGCTATTAATCTAACCAAATGTTAGATTAATCCTAAGTTTTGGACGTAGAAGGGCTAATATTAAGGCCCCAAATGGACTTAGTATTACCCTAACTTTGTATTGTATGGCTATAGTGCCAAGGGGTGAGGATATTTATATTTTTGGGTTATTTATATAGTTTTTTTGTAATAAGGATGGGTGAATGATTAAGGGAGCTAAATAATAGAGTTAGAGGTTAATATGAGTTTATAGATTGAAACTGAATGGATGATGCTAAGTTTATAGAATGAAAACTTAGGCATAGGGAAGTGAAAGGAGTGTGGAATGATCATTTTTACACAAGAAATGTGGCTTCTTTCTACTAAGTCAACTCAGATGTCAACTTGCCATTTCACATAAAATGGAGTGAAACTGGACTTTTTGGGCAAATTCCAAGGTCCTTGAGAGGATGTTAGTAAGTGATCTTTGGGGGAATGAAGGGGAATTAGTCATGCTTCCAAAGTCATGCAACCAAATAACTGCCATGGTACCAGTGTCATTGATGAGATGAGTCCTTCTTGACAAGACAAAAGGTAATTATAACCTTGCTTCTGCAACCTCAAACTGCCTATCCAGCCTAATACACCTAGAATTTTTTCCTCTTTTGGATTGGGTGCACTTGAACTGGCAAACCCTGATTATATTCTTTTCTTTTGACTGCCCTCCTATCTAAATGTACCCTTATCTCTTCCAAGGGCCTAGATTAAGCAGTTGGGCTCCTTAATTTCTCTACCTATCTACTCATCTGCCAAGCTTGAACTGTTTCGACAGATATTCATTCTCTATTCTACAACATCAAATTTAAATATGGAATGGTCCAGATTGAACTGTTGGGCCATCCGTCAAGTGTGATAATCAGCAGTGTCTTCACCTTGTGAACTTGCAAAATAAAATAGTAGTGGCATTTTGACTGGCCACTTTCTTGGTCTTTTGGTTTGGGGTTCATTTTTGCTATTTTTTCTGACCAATTCATTTTCTTGAATTTTGATTATTATTTTAAGGCATGCCCTCTTTTCATTTTTTAATTTTCTTTGTCTGTGTACAAAATATGGAACCTCTGCAGTATGCAAGGATGAGCAATTTGGCACTTCCATAGTCAATCATGAAAAATGAAACCTATTGGTATAGGAACCTGACATGACCAGAATACAATATTTGAACATGGAAGTTCATAAATAACCAACACGAAGGATATTATGAGTAGTGGCATAGCCTGAAAAATGACCACCACATGCCCTAGAGTTGTAGTCATTCAAGACTTGTTTAGCCTCTTCAAGTGTTAGACATCTACGAAGAACATAATCAACATTGACTTGGTACAAAGTATCACCAATAATCTGATAAGGTTGAGACTGATGCCAGCTGTCGCATCGACCAGATTGAGACAAATTAGATCAGAAGGTTTGGACATTAAGATAAACAATTATATCTTCATACCATGGGTCAAGAGTGCTAATGAGAAACAAAGTTTAATCAGAAATCTGCTCAGTAAAATTAGTGGAGGTGTTTGCAGAAGGAAGGGCATAGATCAATTCGGCAAAAATGAGTGATTTCTTTGATTTGGTAGCAGTAAAATCCAAATCCAACTCTTGCATGATAGAAATTCATTTAGAGTATTTTCCCCCAAGAAATTGGCAAGTCAAAATATATGTGATGGGGTTACAATCAGAAATCACTGTGGTCTTCCATTGAAGAATGTAATGGCAAAATTGTTGAACAACATGTACTGTGTCCAAGGCAAGTTTCTCAACATGAGCATATCGAGTTTCAGTTTCAATAATATTTTGACTGAAATAGTAAACCACATGTTCATTTCCGTCATCATCATATTGGACCAGAACCATAGCAATGGTACCATCAACCACAGCAAAGTACAGGAAATAATCACTATGATAGTCAAGGGGATGCAATAAAGGAGCATTAATGGGTGTTTTCTTTAGAGAATCGAAATATTTTTGGGAAATTTCATCCCACATGAATGGGATCCCCTTTTTGAGCAAGTGAGTAAAACCCTTGGAAAGTTCAGTGTAATTCGGGACAAAGCAACAAAGAAAATTAACCTTTCCTTTGAAAATCTGTAATTGGTGTGGCGATGAAGGAAGGGGTAGATTTATAACGGCCTCAAATTTCAAAGGATCGATACAGATACCTTCTTTGGAAACAAAAAATCCTAAGAGTCGACCAAATTGTATGCAGAAGACATATTTATGCGAATTGAGATGGATATTATAGTGTCGACAATGCAGAAAGATTGCTCGAAGGTGGTCTGGATGGTCATGACACTTGGTAGAATGAGCTAGTAAGTCATGTATATAAGGTTGAACAATGTGTTTAATATCATGAAAGGCATATGACATTGCTCTATGAAAGGTAGCACCAATGTTTTTATGATCAAAAGGGAGATTCTTATAAGAAAAAGTCCCCCATGGATAGATGAAAGTCACCTTGTGTTGATCAACGGGTAATATGTTAATCTGGTTGTAACTAGAAAAGCCATCCATAAAAGAGAAGATCTCACTACCAGCGCACTCATCAATGATTTGATCAATAAATGGATTAGGATAGTTATCTTTAGGGCATGTGCGATTGATTTCATGGTAATCAACACGAACTCGAATTGTTCCCTTTTTTTTAGTAAGACGTACAATATTAGAGAACCATTTTGTCAATGGGATAGGGTAAATAAAACCAACTTTTAGAAGTTTTTCAGCTTCTCCCTTAACAGAAGTGGCCTTCCTGGGATGCACGTGACGAAGTCGTTGATGAATGGCTCTTGCATCAAGATACATGGGTATTTCATGCACCACAATAGTTGGATCAATACCATGCATTTCCTCATATGACCAAGTGAAGACATCACAGAATTCTTAGAAAACATCAGTGTAAACCCTGATCTCATCAGGAGAACAGGAAACTCCAATGTGAATGTTATCAACAATTCTAGGTTTAATGGAAATGTCGATTGGTAGGATTGTAGTAATATTCCCCATATTACCCTCAAACAAAACTTCATTCACCAAAACTGGTGTTTGAAGTGGGTGCGTCAAGTTATGAGAAATAAAATCTTCAAGACATGAAGGAATCTCGCTTAGGCTTGGAAGAAATGAGGAATGATGATGGATATCGTTCCAAGGATTTTCCTCAAGAGACATAACCTAAACAATACTCTCATCGGTGGGGAATATCTCACTCAAAGGATCTAAAGAATCCGAAGAACCAATACAAGGAGATTATGAATAGGTAACTAGGTACATACTGATAACAACTTAAATTTTTGAAGTAGCCATAGAAGCTGAGACAATTTTATGATAATCTTGTTCCAAAGGACTTAGTGGCGTAACTTCACGAAACAAATAAACTTGATCTGGGGAAGGAATAATCCATGGGTCTGTAGAGACATATATCAAGTTGATCGAGGCGACATGCAAAGGTGGGAGAGAAAAAGTTCCTATTAAAGCGGAATCTTTAAAAAGACCTACCCCCACACTCTCATATGGAATATTGGTATTTCCCACATATGGGATGTTGCCATTTGAGGAAGCAAAGGACAAAAAGGAAAATTGATCAACGGTTACAATTTTTCCTTCATGGCATGGGTCCAACTTCGACCAAGTAGAAGGTTGTAATTCAGATTCGCATCTACAACTTCCATTTCTAGCTCGACAATATTCCCTTCCAAAGTGATGGGAAAACTTGTGAGAATACCATAAGGACGAGATCCTCTGCCATCAAAGGCCTCCAAGGTGTTCGAGGTCTGGTTAAGGGGTGGAGAGCCAATATATTTTCAACATGAAACAAACGTGATGTAGGTGGAAGCACCTTCATTAATTATAGTATGATGGATCATATTTCCTTTTATAATGACTTGGATCAAAAAGGCAATCCGATGAGGAAGACGAAGAACATGGTTTTCAAGATCTAAAGTAATCAAGATGGAATTAGCAAGATCAATGCCTCATATAGTAGATAATAATGATTTTTTTTGTGTTCGACATGTTTGGAAAACTTCTAAAGAAGACATCATCAAAGGTGCTTGAGATAAATAATCAATAATATTGTAATGTCGAGCAACTCTAGTGTTCGGATTATAGGATGAATTCCGAAGCACACCTTTGGGAGGTGGTCAAATAAGGAATTCATTATTAGGTATCTCAATATGGAGAAGACCAAAACTGGGTGGAGTGGAAGTAGAAGGTATATCAATGGCTTCCTTTCCCACTGTCTACTTTTGATGGGTTTGATAATCTTTCGATTGAGTGGCTACAGAGAGGTAATGAAGCCATCATCCTATAAACCTAAGATCTGGATGAGGCAGAAGACTTTGGTCGGTCTACCAACTAAGTCTACTGAGATGGGAATGGATATTTCAAAAAGGTCAGGGTCCCTTTCAATAAACGACTAACTTCATCACATTAGGGACAATCCTTCGTATAATGGTCATCGTCACAAATGAGCAAGGATATTTCAGCTTTCGTTCGGAGGCATCATTAGCAGATGACATAGGAGGACCCTGTTTCGGGGATATCAGATTGTGCTTTACCTTTACCCTTATTCTTACCTTTCGAAGCTTTATCTGCCATGGTAGACTAAATGGTATTCATCTCAGAGGTCTTACTAGGATTTCATGGGTTTTTCAAAGGATGACTAGAATCAGTATTCGAAACATATTTTTCCTTTGAAGAAGCTTTGGTATAATTTTGGGACACTCAACCAATTATACCATCAAAAGGTGGTACATCGGGAGACTTTGAAGATGCTGGATTCGAAGATGTTCTTGGAGCATCAAGAAACACTTCACATAGCGTGCCAGGTTGTGAGTAAACCAAATACAAATACTGGGCACGTGCAATAGCCTATTCCTCAATAACACAACCACCCATTATTGAATCTTTAGCATTTTTTTTTACAAATGACTTGGTAAACTATTCTGTCAACAACTCTTCAGGAATTTCAAATTTGATAAGGAAACACCGATGTCTCCATTCATGGATATGATCAGAGATACGGGTCACGGTATTTTTCTTCAGAGACGTGAGAAAATGAGTACCAGTTTCATAATGAACTAGAAGTTGGAAGTGGGTGAAGAAGGCCATATCCAAAAAGTTGACATCTACATAGGTACCTCAAGGAAACTCGACGTACCACTTTGTGGGAGCACATGTCAAGGTTCACTGAAAGAGGCAAAGATGAATAGAATTATCAATGTAGGAATTGGAGGAACACCATAAGTGATATGTCATCAAATAGGCTTGAGGGTCCTCTTTAGCTTTTCCTTCAAATTTGGGGCAATCGCTTTGGATTTTAGTGGGAACTAGAGGTCAATAAGGTGAATGAAGAATAGGACCATTAGTAAACCTTGAGACATAGGTTAGTTCCAACATTTCTAAAAATGGAAATTTCTGGTTAAAAGGCATGTAAGTCCTTTGATAAGGGCCAGACTATGGGCTCCAACCTTGTTGGTAAGGATTCTTCCCTGAAGGTGGAGGATGTTGACCATAGGGGCCTTGATTTTTCTCCCACTGAGGGGTACCTTGACCATAAGGTGGATTATGTCTAGTATAGGGTTGATATTAGTAATCATAAGGAGCATTAACATTATGTGTGGCATATGGATTATGAGGTTGTTGCACCTGTTGGCCTTGGTAATAAAGTTGTTGGCCTTGCTGCTACAGGGGCTGGCCTTGTACCTCCAAGTTTTGACCTTATTGATATATAATTTGACCTTGCAGCTACAATGGTCACCTTGCGGATTCAAGCGTTGATTGGGTTTTTGAACAAATTACATTTGATGTTGCAAAGGATATTGAAACCGTTGCAAAGGATTCCCCTACTACTGCAAAGGTTTCCCTTGCTACGCAAAGGTTTCCCTTGCTACTGTAAAGGTTTCATGTGTTGCAATAAAGGTTGTTGTATAGTCCCTTGAGGGCTTCCCTATGGGTATTGGTAATTTCCAAATGGGATTTGACCATATGCACTGTGAATAGAATTTTGACCAACTTGCACATGAGGACCTGCTTGTGGAATATAAGGTGGATTTTGGAGTGCTAGTTAACCATATGCAACATAAGACTATGTTGTGTTCTTCAATAACCCCCATTATTATTATTTTATAAATTAATTCTTATGAAATTTATTATAATAAAAATGGGGACCCTTTTATATTTCCAAAACACAAAAAAAATGAAAAAATATTGTTTTCAATAAAACATTTCAATTTTCTAAAACAATCTTTTAGTTTTACAATTCATTTTATTTATTTCACAAAAAATAAAATTATATCATATATATTATATAACTATTATATATAATATATATATATATATATATATATATATATATATATATTATATATAATATATATATATATATATATCGATATATATTAATAACCCCCAAAACCAAAGTTTAATACTTAGGCTTTTAATAAAACCCCATGTATTAAACATTGGTTAATACATATTAATTGGAATTGTTTTTTCAAATTTTAAACTTCGAGCATACCTTGCAACATCAATATAAGATGCCCCTTCCTTTGTTTAAAATGCGATTTTGATTTAATACTAGACCCAATGGTAAAATTAAATCCTGCATCTACAATACACATAGACTCTTTCCCCGTGGCACTAAGTTATACATGATTGTAATTTAGCGATTGCCCAGATTTGACAGGATTGTAAACTCCACTCCATAAAGATATCGAATCCGTAGGGATTGCAAAACCATTAAACCAAGTCCCGTGGCTCAACCCCTTTGTGATTGCAATCACTTGGACCCAACGGGGTCATACACACCATTTAATAAGACCCCTGCATCCATATAATCATAAGATCCAAAGGCTTTACCCTGCTCTGCCCCTCCGAAATGTAATTTGTGATCAATTTCAGACCTCATCAAGGTTATAAACCACAGTCTAAAATATATCGCATCCGTGGCTATCAAAATCCATGCCACCTGATCCATACCAACTGCGATTGTGATCTGATGGCATTATTCATGTTAGCTACCATGTTAGATCCCACATCATCTTAACATGTAGATCTGCCATGCCATGAAGACGTCACCAGTTACGTCATTCCCCACATCATTTTTCAAATTTCAATCACAAGTCTTTCAAGATTGTTAGTGTTGTGTCGCTTCATTTATGTGATTGCGATCAGCTCTATCCCTAGTCTTCTAGGATTGTGATAATCGCGAGACTCAAGGTCCTCACGCCATTTCTTACCATGTCCAAACAGTGATTGCGATTTGATTCCTTTTTAATATTCCAATTGGAATGTTCTCCATTTGAGTACAATTATGATTGGAACACACCCGCTTCTAATGTGATTGTGTTATGGTTCAAGTCTGTCTCTGATTCTGACTATGATGTTGGACTCTATCCCCAATTCCAATGCAATTATGATTGGATTTAGTTTGATTGTGATTCTGATTGAAATGTTCTTGGATTAAGACCCATATATTTTATTCGATCTTATCTTTTTCTGAAAAACACAATTTTGATTTATGTTTGCTTATCCATGGTGTATTGTTTTCCAAGTATAAACAAAGAATTTGATAGTGAAGAAAACAAAGAAGAGAAAGCTACACAAAAAGAAAACAGCTCAATTCCACAGAATCTGCAAATCCGAGAATCCTTTGATCAAAACACAAGGCCAATAAGCCAGATTGGCATTTCAAGAGATTATCTTTAAAAAATGTTTTTATTTTTTTCAAGATTTGAGGGATTCCGTTAATTTCATCAGCACTATGCATAGACTTGTCATTTTTTTTAAATTGTGTTTCTATTTAAACCCACTTAATGGATCGAATAAGAGGTCCAAAACTCGATAAATAAAGAATTTTAGGTTTGTACTATTGTACCTCTTAGTATTTTTAATATAACAATAGGGTTTTAATTCTTTTTCTTTTACTTAAAGAGGCTTCGAATAGTAGCCTTCTGCACATATGGAGAGCTTTGAGAGGAAGAAAAGGAGGAGGAAGGAGTAGGGCCCTGAAGAATAGCCGAGAGTCAAATATTCTTTACGGGGGAGATTTTCTTAGACTATTGTATAATTTTTCTCTTCAAAGAGATTCTAGACATCAAGGATTGTAAAAGAAATTTCAATAAATGATAAGTTTGTTTCTCAATTGCACTATTGTAATTGTTTTATACATTTATTATTTGTTTTACTTAATCTTTTTTTAATTAGTATAATCGGTATAAATGAGTATTGTTAGCACTTTCGTTAATCTTACTCAATTTATGCTAAATTGTTTATTTTTGTGAAGCTATCTTTGCAGGAATCTCACTTGCTTAAACAAGATTATGGAGAATTCATGGAGATTTATTTGTAACAAAAAATAACTAGTTATTAATTATTTATAAATTTGTTTTGATTTAACTTATCTTAAGTTTGGAGAAATATTCCCCTGACTCGATATAAATCACATAATGAATTCTTGCTAAGTTAAGAATTTGGATACATGCATGAAAATATTTTATACAACTATTTGTTAACATCTTTTCATTGCGTATTTTTCTTCATCATTTGTAATACATTGAACTATTTTAGTATCTTGCAAATATTTTAAATCCAAATCCAAATACATTCTCTTTCCTTTCTCATTAATAGTTTTTCTCTTGGTTAATAATAAGACTATTCTTACCTTGGCCAAGATATATTATGTTTGCATTATAGGGTAGAATAATTGCACGCTAGTTAAATCTTGCACATGTTATCCATAGGAGTCCTATTTTTGGGGCAATGCTTTAGATTGGTTTGCTTTTTCCACAAAAAAAACTTAAGGGTCATTCTTCTTTCCTAATCAGCTAGTCCACTAGAATAATCAATCTGATTTCCCTAGCTATTAGCAATTAAAGGAATATTTAAAGTTGATAGCGATTAGGAAAAGGTAATTGGACCTAATTCAACCAGTCAGAGCCACTACCCCAAACGGAAAAGGAGTTTCTTTAAGGTCTTGACCGGGTGGATTTCCCCCATGTTGGTGCAGTGAATTTCGAGGCATCAACATTTTTGGCGCTAGAAGGAGAGCATGGCATGAAACTTGTTGCCTTTTGGAGTCTTTTTTTTCTAACATTTTATTACTTCATAATGGCTCCTTCTAAACTTCCAATTTGCAGTTGTATTTTTGGACGTGCATCTTCCAATACTCCATTAGAAGTGGTAAGACTTTTGTCTCAGGTAAAGCTTAATGGTAAGAAAAGTAATTCTGCATTTAATCATGTTTTACAATTCATTCAAAAATATTCAAAAACACATTTTCAAGGAATTGACGAAGGTATTTTATGCAGGAGTTTTACTCTTACATTCTTGGAAAAAGCCAGAAAATGGTGTCAATCATTTCCAGTTTCCTCAATTCACAGTTGGGATCAAATTTTTAAAATTTTCCTTTGTAAATTTGATGGTTATGACTACGAATAGGTATGTGATGAAATTGAAGATTTACTATGATTGGAGTCTAAATCGTTGATTGATTTTACCATTTGATTTGATTTAATTGCTTGAAGTTCAAAATTGAAGATAAACCTTTTGAAGAAGAATTATTAGATTCGCTTGAACATATTTGTTCTATTCCTTCCATTCATAATCCATGTGAAATTATTACAATCTTTGATCAATCCCCTTCAAATTCTATCATAGAGGTACATACAAATCATGAGGAGGTGGCTTCAGCCTTGTATGATAAATTATTAACATTAGTACACACCTCTCACAGTAATCATGTTAATAAACCAAAATCGCATGTCTTGCAAAATTTCACAAATCAACCACTAGAAGGTACAAGCAACATTCTTCAAGAAAATACAATTAGCCAAGTAAACGATCTGAAATCTGAAATTTTTAATGAAGAAAATGTGCAAGAGTTCTCAAATATAGACATTTTTAAATCCATTGCTTTTGATTCTCATTTTTCACTTTATCCTAATATTTTTGCGGATAGCAACTTATCCCCTCTTAACATTAATGGCATTTCAAAAAGTAAATAGGTTGATCTTAATGAATTTCCAATTAGCTTTTGTCAAGATAGAGAATTGATTATTGATCATTCTTCTCGCCTCAATGAACATGTGCTTCATATTTCTCATTTTGATACAATGGATACGATTGAAGAGAATTCTAATGAATGTTGCAAATTAATTTATGAGAATTACTTTGAAATTAAATATCTTCATTTGTCTTCTTCATGATTAAATCATCATGGTCAAATTCGGATCATAGATGAAAATAAAGAACACTTTAACTCAAAAATTGTTTCAAAAAATTTCTCATTTTCAAACAGCTAATGTATTCAAGATTTCAACATTCAAGAAACCATTCCAATCTATGATTTATATGATTATCAAGCTCTCATTCCTATTCATAGTCATAATTCTCTTTCTAATTCACAATTTTTTATTCATTCAAACTCCAACTCTTCTGAAAAGGAAATTGTGTTGTAACAATAAATTTAACTCTAGTGTAAACTACGAATTGATTTTAGATTTCTTTTATGTTCTCAGTTTTCAGTTTTCAATTTTTAGATACTTTGTGCTAGCATATCGAGAGATTTAATATTTAACACTCAATTGATGCATTTATTGAATGGAAAAATGAAGTTCTACATTCTAAGCATGACAATCAAGAGTCATTTCTTTCCCAATTCCAGTTAATGCTCACCTCTTATCAATTACTTCTTCTGTGTCGAAAGCGGTGTCAACAAGAGAGTGCTTTTTCACAATGTGACCAAAAATCTAATTCAATTAATAATATTCCATTGTATCTAATAGATTTCCATTCATTTTCATAAATCGATTTGAAATAGATTTGGAAAGTTTTCCTTCACGAAAGATTGTTAATAGTTTAACACTTTCACATAACACTAACAATTTTATACAAGCCTTTGAATCAAAAAGTTTGTTTCTAAACCTGGCATTTTATCTTCTCTTTTGAATCACCTCCAATCATTAATAGAAATTCATCGAGATTTCTATGATCCAATCGAAATTCAATTGGAAAGGAAATTCCAAGAGAAGGTAATTGTAACTAAGTGTTTGTTTGTAAACATTTTAGTAATAACTTTATATTCCGCATTTAGATTTAAATTGTTTAGTTTAATTACATTTATATTTTTGTTACTTATGTTTAATCTGTACATTGATGCAGGAATTAAAATGCTTACATGGTTACATTGGAAGTATGACTATACCTAGTCATTTCCCCTCTATTCAGATAGTTATTAGGAGTATATTAATTTAGATTAGATTATTTCTCATTTATTATTGTACATTCCAATAAGAAAGTAATGAATGGAATATTTCTGTCTGTTATAGACATATTTTGGCACTGAAACCCCAATCACATATGTCCATAAACCAAGGGCTTCTAAGTCACTAAAAGTGTTGTTTCATACCCTAAAGGAACAAGGTCAGTTGATTACATCATCTCCTAGAAGTTCTCCATGGAAAACTACTCAAAATTGGTCAAAACTAGATCATCTCACTTGCTCCATGGTCAAGGTGCGATGCATCGCACCTACTACACACGGGAGGTGCAATGCATACTGAAAAGTCCTTCTATAGGGTGTGATGAGAGAGAATAGATAAATGACAGAGACAGTTTGCTAAGTGGATGATCAAGGAATCTTCTAGAAACTTCTCATATGACACTTGCCTCTCAAAATTTACCTAGGGATGAGTAAGAGATCAATTAAATCTCCAAGTGGAGCAAAGAAATATCAGTGGAATGAAACTAATCAAAAACCCAGAGCTAACTCACACCTCTGCAAATATCTATATATGGATCCCTCATCCCAGAGATCCAGGGGTGAGAGGCTGGAATCTTGTATCTTGTAAGGAAGTGTTGTTGGTTTCCTAGTGGAACATCATAGTGTTAGGTGATCTAAGATTTTCATGAGGTGAAGAAGGGCTTTCAGGCTGGGAAGATGACGCTGGGTCAAATCAATGGGTTGTAATCCTCTCTTCTAATTTTTACATCAATAAAGCTATTCAAGTTTTCCTCCACATTCTTGTATGTCTGATAATATACACATTTGTGCGGTCAATATATATCTGGTCCTATATTGTTTATGATTGCAGATATCTGCACTTTGAAGGTATTATGCTACTTTGACTTTACAGGTACTCTTTGAAGCGGAGTGGTTAAGGGAGGAGTGACAAAGATCCGTCAAAGAGGAGAAGGAAAAAGTAGAGAACCATGCGAAAGATTGAGGTTGGTATTCTTTGCTCCTCTCCTATCTACTTCTCGTAAAGGAAAACAAAAGTAACTTTAATCTATTTGTTTATAAGATAGCTACCAGTCTTAGTGGGATTAGCAGCTTTGCATAGACACTAGATTTCCCGATAACAAAATGGCGACTCCGTTGGTGACCAGATAGCTTGTTTGCTTATCTATATTTGTTTGCTTTATAAACTTACAGACGAAGCCTAAAGTCAAGCTAGCTGGCCTTCAAACTGCATTTGCTAAGCAAGTGCAAAGTAGATCGATGCTTCTTCAGTCTATCTTCGGGTTTTTTTTATAAACTGAACGATTAATTTGCAAACATCCTAATTGCCCTAGCAGTGGCTCAAGTAGCCTCATTAGATCAGCCCCTATGATTTGTATTTACTGACTATCATTAGCTTGACCTAAATCCCTAAACGAAGCTACAAACTATGACCAAGAACCAAGTTCAAGTCTCGTCCCTGGACCATCGCACCTTCTCCTCTAAGGAATCTAGATGCATCGCACCTCCTGTGTGTAGTAGGTGAGATGCATTGCTCTTTCCCTATGTTACAGGTGTGACGATCAGATAAGAATTCTTTTTCTTCCATATTTTGGTTTTTTGTTCACTATCTTCAGCTTTATTTAGGAGTTTTGTTGTTTGTGATTAGTATACCACTATGGAAACTCCCTTCCTTTGCATGGTTCAGCCTCCATTGTATAAAGAACTGTAAATGTTTTTATGTATTGTTCGCCATTTACGGTTCTCCTTTACAAAGAAGTAGCGTAATCAAATTGTCGTCTTTTGATTTGGAAGTGTTGCAAGTGTTGTTTTCAGTCAAAGAAAAGAATCCTATTGTTCTTGATGATCGATTACACTGTTACTCTTGTATTTGATTTGAATTAATAGTTTTTCAAGTGTCGAAAGCAGTTTTCAATTCAAAATCGCAAAGTGTCATCATTATCTTCCTTTCGTCTTTTGAAGAGAAAATCGTTAGTACTGTCACTTGAAACGATTCAGATTTTTACTTAGCATTCTTTTTGTCATTCACACATTAAGAAAGCAAAAACAAATACATGCATGTGCATTTTCATTTAGACTACTTGTTAATTTTGATTTAGGACAGTGCATCTAGTGTGTGCTCTTTGCTCTATGTTGAAAGAATCCTGCTTCTCTTTCCTTAGTAGCTAGGATTTTCATTGCAAAAAGAAGATTAAACGATTGTTTATCATCTTAGACTGCATTTTAGAAATTGTATATCTACATCACGTGGTGAACCTGAAAGGAAAACTTTTTAAGAAAGATCAACTGTAAAATAAATTCAATGAACATAAAAATGCTTTGGAACCTAACATACAACATTTAGAAGTCTAGGCTAGAGACATATTCCGGCGTCGTAAAGCCTGATAACTATCACTTTCATTGTAGGTTGGGTGATTCCTCCTCTTTGAGACGACAAGTGCCACTACGGACTTGTGCTCCCATGTATCGTCGAGTATATATTGGGAGACCACAATAGGCTATATCATTTATCCTTAGGAAGCCGTGTTTGCCGCCCTATCAATCACAATGCACTGAACATAGCATTCGGGAAGATTTACTACTGTACCGTAAAAAGTATTATGCAATTTTGCGATTGGTTTGGTAATCCATTTGTCTAGATTTCCAGAGTAGTCTTTTTCGTTCCTTTTCAGACTTCGTAAAGGAAAAGGTCCATTTGAGCACTTGTCACTTCAGGCTCATAAAAAATCGAAGGTGACTAGAATCATCTTTAGCTTTTTCTCGACTCTTAAAAATTGAAAAAACAAGTTGTGTCAATGCGCCTAAAATTCATTTAATTTGGAATCACATTTTCCCCTTTATTTTGAGTTGATCAAGTAATCCGCAATAGTGAAAGAAAGTCAATCGAAACCCCATCGTTCACAGATATTAACGAGTCAACCATCTTTGACTCCAGAAACAAAACTATTCCAGACAAACTGAACTCATTTAACAGGATCAAAGTCCCCTAGTTCACTTGGAACTTGCGTTCCAACATCCTTAAGGACTCCGGTTACTCCAACCATTTCTAGTACCCTTGCCTTTACAGAAGAAGTTTTCCGGCCACAAAAGGACATTAGAACTGATCCTAGTGTGACGTAAACACTTCTATTCATGAACCAACTCCATCTACATCTGATTCAGAAGGTGTTACCCCTCTAAAAACTGTCGCTGCAGAGTCTATACCTTCTTCGGCACCAGAAATATTTTACGGACCTGACGGTCTACCTCTCCCACCTGGATTGATTGCTATAGAAGAGATTTTGGAGGATCCTCCATCCAGTACTCCATTGCATTTTGGAGCAAGGATCACCCTATATCCTTCTTCATCAGAAGTTAGTCTCCTTTCATCACAAGTTCCTATAGAATCACTAGGAAATCTTTTGTATAGACTAGATATGTCTGAAAAACCGTCGACATTGAGGACTATGTCATCTGATATAACAACAGTAGAACCTCTTGCTGCTACTCCAAAAATTTTCGTTGGCATACCATCTGTCCCAACTAGCTCTCAACCACTAAATGGAGTCCATCCAAGGACTGTTTCGACAGTATGGACTCTTCCCGTTTGTTCATCTGGAATAATATTTGGAATCTCTTATGTTGAGTCTCAACAAATTGATCCTTCACAATTGTATCAATTTGGGCAGTGCATTCCCCAAAGACCAATCATTCCTTTGAGCACTAGATTGCCACCATATTGGGGGAAGTCTGCCCTTTCATTGTTTCCTCCGGGAGAACAACCATATGGGAGTTCGCAACAGAATTCGGGTCATGTTAGAATTACATCCAGCGGTTGGGTACCAATATTGCCTCAACAATCAAGAGTTGTATACTCAATGCAAAAAAGGCTACCTATGTCGAATATCCCCACTACACCAGCCATTGTGACAGTGTCGCAAGTACAAGCATTGCCTGTTGTATGCCAACCTCAAGTTTCTCATGTCGTATTACAACAGCCTCCTGTCTCCACGACACAGCCGCAATCATCACTTAGTGACTCCCTAACCGGAGCGACCCAGGTTCAAACGGGTACTATTACCCCTCAACTTGGTCAAATAGCCAATATTGTACAACAAAAAATGGCTTCACAACCATGGCTGGTGCAATATCAACAACTGCAATTCCAACAAGTTTACTAAGGATCTGGGAAACAAATCTTTGCAAGTAATGGGTAGCCGTATATTCAAAATAGTCAACATCAATCATTTCATAATGGTTATGCCCATCAAACTTACCAAAGTTATTAGCATCAAATGCATTATGCTAGTATGCAAAGATCCACTGCTTAGGCAATACCATCTTATCCTGGGTATGCTTCGCCAAACCTGAATCAACAGTTGCCTTTCATGGCAACTTTAGAGCTACCAGATCTAAATCGGCTAATGAACGATCCAATTGCTTACGCCCCTTGGTGGCTGGCGATTCCTTGTAAACCTCCGGCAGGTATTCCTAAATTTACTAGAAATTTGGGCGAAGACCCATTGAATCATGTGATGACCTTTCATCTGTGGTGTTCATCCAACAATATTAATGATGATTCGATTAGGCTTCACCTTTTTTAGTGAACGTTAACTGGTTCGGTAGAAAAATGGTATATCGAATTGCCTAGAGCTTCATTCGATAACTTCAGCACCCTATCCACAACCTTTTAAACCCATTTTTAGTTACCCATAAGGTACGAAATAGGAACAGAGATTCTTACCAATTTCAAACAAATGACGACCATTCACATATCTGATCATATTTATGAGTGGCGACGTCATCGTAGAATGATAAAAACATATGTTCCTGATCAATTGCTAGTTGAATGGTTTATTAAGTCATTGTTACCTTCTATTACATAAGATGTGGCAAAGGGAGGAGATGTCACAGAAGAGCAATTCATTGCTCATGCACAATATCTAGACTTGATCTATACTCAGTCTGGCACGCTCTACAATAAAATCCCTGATGATGTTAGACCGGAATTATCCATTCCTCCTCCTCCTAAATCAAACAAAGACTCTCATGCCGGCGATGGTGTGATAGGTACGACTAGCACGAAAACTGTAAAGGCTGCATCAAAGAAAGCTCGTACGGTTTCAAGTCAAAATGAAAATGAGGAACTTCTTGCCTTGGAGGTAAATGTCGTTTCGACCGAAAAAGGCAAAGAATCGAAGCAACCAGGAGGCAAGAAGAAAAAGAAAGGGAAAAATAAGAAACAGGAGGAGTCGTCTCCTGAAAAATCTTCTGAAAACCCTTATGGGCAAAGGCAACCCCCTTCGGGGTTTCAAATATGCGATGAGGATCATTGGACGAGAGATTGTCCACATAAAGCTGAAGTTAAGAAACTCTTTAAGAGTTCAAAAACCTCGACAGTAGTGACTGATCCATTTCCAAACCCAGGAACCAATCTAGTTGCTAGTGATAATGCTTCCCCATCCCAAGTGCTTGTGCTCTCTATTTCAAAGAAGCAAAATGATGCTTTGATATTGACAAGGAATAAATATTACGGGAATCCACAGCTGTTGAAAAACAAGGCTAATTATCAACCTAGTAGTTCGACAACAACTTCGACCGAAGTTGTGCCACCCATCATTATTGAGCTAACGATAAAGTCGCCAAAGGGAGTAGTACACAAATTGGCATTTAATCCTCCTGCCAAAGAAGCACGACATTATAATATAGTGGAGGACTTGGCCCAATCGCCGTCCGCCATGTCGACACTTGAGGTACTACAAAATTTCCCCTCCCAAAAGTAGGCTCTATTATCAGTACTAGGTGGGATTGACCCAACAGATTCCAATCTTGTGGCCTTTAATCATAAAGGATATCAACCTCAGTTACCAGCTCAACTCGCTTTCCTCATTCAAGTGAAAGCCCTTAACAAAACTATTCATCGAACAATTATTCATGAGGGGGCATCTACATGTATTATGTCAATGAGTTGCTGGAACACTTTAGGCTCTCTGCCCTTGTCGCGATCGTCAATGACGTTAAAAACATTTGATGGATGAACATACTCTCCATACAGGATTTTAAACAACTTGCAAGTCAAACTGGGGGGCAAGACAGTAGAAAGTGATGTTGAAGTTATCGACGGAAACCTTGATTACAACATCCTATTGGGAAGGCCCTAGATATATGTTATGACTGTCGTTGTGTCAAAATACTTTAGAAAGATTTCATTTCCCTTCCAAGGAGGGATTACAATCGTCGAACAACAAACATTTCTCCCCAACAATTCACAAGTTATGGGAAGCATTCTAATGATCCACAGAGGCCCTCAATCGCTTCAAAATATCAGAGTAGGCCTACTAAAAGACCCTACATTGATGGGAAATTTTGCCCTACTGCCTCCAAAAAATCTGGCAGAAGTGGCCACGGTGGGAACCTACAGTATGATATCTTCTATATCTAAAAGATTTGTAAGATTCCTGAACATTTTGTCAGCATGGATCATCGCCATTTTAGAAATATTGTAGCAATCAATTTTCTTGGCCTCGGGGGAAACCCAAATCAATGCTCATTGAGTGTTTGGATAGATAGGTCTAAGGAATATGGCAGCTCTTCAGATCCCTGGTCGCATGTACATTCTATAGACGAAGGAATCATTCAGTCAATGATGATAGGAGAGGTACCATGGGAAGATTACCACCATCGTTCCCATCTTCTGGATTACCACAAAGATTATTCCAGCAACCTTAATCATCCTTCAGTTTTTTATTTTCTATCAAATACTGTAAATAAGGTGGATTCTAAGGACGTTTCTTATCTCGTGTCGACCTCGTTAAAAAATGAAACAAGGAGTCATGAGGATAGTTCTTTTAATGTGTCAACCTCATTAAGAAATGAAACAACTCCCTTTCCAAGTCGAGTCTTTCAAAGATCTCAGAGGTAAACCTTCATTCCAACCACCGTGTTGAATGCAATGAAGCTTGGGGGGCATGCACCTCAATTTGCGTTATTATGCTGGGGGCATGCAAACTTATCACGAGCAGTGTTACCGCAGGGTTCAAGCTCGTTAAAAAATAAACCTGCCACGAGCAATTTTTATGCAAAAGTTCAAGCTCGTTAAAAATTAAACCTAAACAATGAGCAAATGTCTTCCCCAAAGTTTAAGCTCACTAAAAAATGAACCAATCTCCAATAAATAACCATTGTGAATGCATTATCATCAGCCTTTGAGCCTTGGTCGTGTTCTCATCATCACCTCCACTCTGTTTTAGCCGATCATACGCCTCCATTTGATTGTTTACCCTTTTTGAGGAAAATTGGCGATGAGTGATCTTGTTAGCCATCCTTGTGACACTGCCATGATTGGAAAATTCCAAACCTTACCTGGAATCAACTACTACCCAAAATTATCACTCGTTCCTAAAAAAAAACGAGTCTCCTTTAAGCTCTTTTCATCTGACTCGTAAAATATGAAAAGATTTCCAAGCGATTGGCCTCTCCAACTCGTTAAAGCTATCGGAAGTGCTATCCCTCCTCTAGATTTTAATCTTTTTGGACCTAAGGGATTATTACATAAAAAGATCGAGCGCTTGTCTTGTTTGGCTAGTTAAAACTACCGAAAATTCATCCCTTTCGTATTATTTTATATTTTTTCGAACTTAAGGGAATACATGACGAAAAAGAATTATTGGATTTTCCTTTCCGTCCCTTTTCAGACTCTCTAAAATTGAAAAATGACCGAGTTATTATTATCATTAAACTTGTTAAAATCAATAGCGACAAACTTCTCCAAATGGACGAGAATGAGTTTCACTGTCGCTAGGCTCGTTAAAAAATAATGACGGGTTCGCACGAAGGGCGGATTATAGAACAAGCATATGTTATCCTCCTCAAGCTTGATAAAAATAAAGAGGTACTGGTCAGCAATGACTGGGGAAAATTGGGAAGAAAACTTGAAGAAAATTTATTGGTAGCAAGTAGCTCTTGAACATGACACTTTCACTCCACGTCCAAGTCGGGTTGGGTTATTCCGTTCACCGGTCATATCACCATTGGTCCATCGTACCATCCATCTTTGGGGTTAATGCTACCAATCCATTTCAGTGTTGCCAGTATGTTCAAGAGAAGTCGCTCAGAGAATTCATCTGTGTCTCATCCACTGCAATACATTCATGCTCCATTCTTTCATGACCGCCACCCTGAACCTTGTATCATCAAATCGTTTTCACCTCCACCAAATCATTTGCTCCATTCTGTGTCACAGATGTGGGATTCATTAAGGCCCCCCTACGACAGGTCACTTCTTGTCGACATCAGCTCATTATCCAAGAAAGTCGACCTAGGAACAACCCTTTCAATACTTTGAAGCTCGCATGCCTCAATGGCAAGTTTCTCACTTCCGGCGACAGGTTTACATCAATTGCCTTAGACCGAAAGATTTTTCATGGTGTTCGACGCCAAGTCCCTTTTTCACACCACATGAATTGTATTGTAGTACCTTGAGGGTCATCATCATTATCGGTGATTCCTCTCGCGCTTGTTAACAACTTACATCATTGGCTGGTAATCAGGCGATGTCTTTCCATGTCCGACTCCAGAACATCTTTCACATGGATCAACTTGTACTCCGAGTGAAGATTGAACGAGTTTGAAGACCCAAGATCTAATTTCATCCATCCGGGCTATGATATATTCAGGAATATAAAGACATCAAATGTACATCATTGCCGAATAGATGATCATCTGAATCAAAGGATGATGACTTCGTCCAAATCATCAGTCTGCTACACAGACTATTGTCTATCCTATGAACATGAAAATGAATTTATAAAGCTGAGCATGGGAATGCCCGCCTCAGCTAGATCATGAAAAATATTATGAAGGTAATGTATTGTATTGTATCTTATTACAGGTCGCCTTCCAGCTCGAAAAAACTTCAGATCCTCATGATAAAGCATTTCACCTGACATCAAAAGATTAACGACCTGATGCTTTAGGGGGAAACTGTTATAGACATTTTTGGGCACTGCAACCCCAGTCATACATGTCCATAAAACAAGGGCTCCTAAGTCCCTAAAGGTGTTGCTTCACACCCTAAAAGAACAAGGTCAGCTAATTACATCATCTCCTAGAAGTTCTCCATGGAAAACTGCTCAAAACCGGTCAAAGCTGGACCATACAGACTGGCCAGTGCAGAGGGTGCGATGCATCACACCTACTACACATGAGAGGTGCGATGCATACTGAAAATTCCTTCTATAGGGTGCGATGAGCGAGAATAAACAAATGGAAGAGATAGTTTGCTAAGTGGATGATCAAGGAATCTTCTAGAAACTTCTCATATGACACTTGCCTCTTAGAGTTCGCCCAAGGATGAGCAAGAGATCAATGAAATCTCCAAGTGGAGCCAAGAACTATCAGTGAGATGACACTAATCAAAAACCCAGAGCTAACTCACACCTCTGCAAATATCTATATATGGATCCCTCATCCCAGAGATCCAGAGGTTATAGGCTGGAATCTTGTATCTTGTAAGGAATTGTTGTTGGTTTCTGGTGCAATATCATAGTGTTGGGTGATCTAAGCTTTTCATGAGGTGAAGAAGGGATTTCATGCTGAGAGGATGACGTTGGGTCAGAACAATGGGTTGTAATCCTCTTTTCTATTCTTGATATTAATAAAGCTATTCAAGTTTTCCTCCACATTCTTGTATGTTTGATGATATATGCATTTTGTGTGGTCAATATATATCTGGTCCTATATTCTTTATGATTGTAGATCTTTGTTCTTCATGATAGTATTATGCTGCTTTGCATTCCACAGGTGCTCTTTGAAGCTGGGTAACACGAAGAAAGGAGCGGCAAGGATCTGTCAGAAGGGAGAGAACAGGCAAGGAACCAAGCACAAGACTAAGGTTGGTGTCCTTTGTTCCCCTCTTATCTACTTCTCATAAAGGAAAGTGAAAGTAGTTTTGGTTTGTTTGTTTCTAAGATAGCTACCCGTCTTAGTGGGACTAGCAACTCCGAGTGGACACTAGATTTCCTGATAACAGTACAAAAGCTGTTCCTATGGAAAACTCAGGCTAAAGCCCTGGAAAGGCAAAGAAACAATGAAAGGCAGGGCAACAAAGGTGTGAAAACTATGAAAACCACACCAAGACTAGCAACTAGAAACCCAGGGAAGAAAAGAAGCAGGAAAAAGTAGAACAAGCTATTGATGGAATGTGGAAAGCTAATGATAGATTTAGGTAAGATGAAAGACCTAACCAGCTACTCCTTTACAAAACTTTAATAATGAAGTTCACATCTTGGAATATCAGAGGTCTAGGTAGTAAAAGAAAAAAAATAATACTTAGTAATAGAATGAAAGAAGAAGATCTGGATATGACCTTTATCTAGGAAACGAAATGTTCCATTCAAAAAATAAAAGAAATTCACAGCAAATGGCTCAATCGTTTTGAGTTTTTAGAAGTCAAGGTAGATAATACAGCATGAGGCATTCTCACTCTTTGGAACCCCCAAAAGATTGGCATAATAGATGATGAGGCATATAAGAATTATTTATCAGTGGTTATTCAGTTTCTGGGAGATAGGGAGACTTATGTGGTCACGAATGTTTATGGCCCTCAAAGAATGGATGATAAGCTCAGGTTTCTACACTCTCTTGTGGATCTAAGGGATAGACATGTAGGAGTGCCATGGATCTTGGGTGGGGACTTCAACATGATCAGATCACTTTCGAAGAAAAAAAGTGGGAACCAGAACTTTAAGCAAAGACTCTTCAGCACTTCAAACTTTTGATAGATAATATGAAGCTAGTTGACATTGAGAAGAGTAATGTTCTCTTTACTTGAAACAATAAAAGAGGAGGAGAGTCTCAAGTAGCCTCAAATTTAGACAAATTCATAATCTGAGAGGACCTTATGCTCACCAACAAGGAAATGATAGCAAGAATTTTCCCTTTTGGAGGCTCAAACCATTGGCCTGTTCAACTTGAGGTTCAGGGCATTGGTACCACCAGGAATAGACCTTTTAGATCTAAGAATATCTGGCTCACCCACCAAGATTTCATAAGCAACATTGCAAAATGGTGGAAAAACGATTTTCATATTAAGGGTACAAGAATGTTCCTAATACAGAAAATACTAAAGCACCTCAAGCTCAGACTTAAAGATTAGAACAAGAATGAATTTGGCAATATTTTTGAAGTGTAAAAGGCTATTGAAGATAAAATGCAGGAACTCAATCAAGACCTTATCACGGATGACTTTGATAAAGTCAGAAATGATCAAGTCACCAAACATCATTAACACTGGGAGAATTTATGTATACAAGAGGAAATATTTTGGAGACAAAAATCTAGAGTTCAATGGCTAAAAGAAGGAGAGCAAAACACTAGATTTTTCCACAGATCCACCATGGCGAATAGATCTCATAATATGATCTCTTCAATCAAGGACAAGGGAGGTCATCTTCTTAATTCCCATGAAGATATAGAAGCTGTGTTAGTTCAACACTTTTGAGGTATAGCAAAGGAAGCCATTTCAGACAGAGAGCATTTTATCAGGGACTTAACAAGGCATATACCTAGGCTGGTATCTAAAGAGGATAATTTCAATCTTACTAGGCCAGTGACTGAAGAGGAGGTTAGTGAGGTCATCAAAGAAATGAAAAATGGTAAAGTGCCAGGCCTTGATGGTTTCCATGTGGATTTATTTAAGGATTGCTGGAATATTGTTAAACAGGATATTCTGAATGTAGTGGAAGATTCCAGGATGAATAGAACTATTTTGAAGGTGCTCAATACTTCCTTCATCTCCCTGATCCCCAAACAAGACAATGCTTAGACTCCCGATAGGTTTAGACCCATAGCTTTGTGCAATGTGGTATACAAGATAGTATCCAAGGTTGTTGCCAATAGACTCAAACCACTTCTTCCTACTCTAGTTTCTGTGGAGCAATCTGGTTATGTGGAGGGCAGACAAATTCTTAATAACATCATTCAAGCGCATGAGGTGGTGCACTCATTGACAAGCAATAGGAAGGCTGGAATGATTATGCAATTGGACTTAGCCAAATATTACGATAAGTTGAATTGGAACTACATCAAAAAGGTCCTTATTTCTTTTGGGTTTGATCATAACTGGGTAAGATGGGTCATGACCCTGGTAACTTCTTCTAGCTTTTCAATTATGGTTAATGGTTCTCCTTCCAAGACTTTTACTCCTTCAAGAGGCCTTAGGCAGGGAGATCCGCTCTCTCCCTTTCTCTTCATCCTCATGATGGAAGGACTTGGTCGGTCTATCGAGCATGCGAAAGATATTGGTAATATCAAGGGTCTCCAACTTTCTGAGACTGGACAGACTTTGACCCATCAACAAATTATTGATGATACTATGCTGCAGGGAATCCCCATGGTTAAAGAAGCACTAGCGTATAAGCAAATCCTATGTGAATTTGCCATGGCTATTAGTATGGAAGTTAATCTCTCCAAATCTAAGATTTTTTTCTTTAATACAAATATTGCTATTCAGAGAAATATCTCTAGAATTCTGGGCTTTCAAAGGGATATCCTTTCTTCCAAATATTTGGGAGTTCCTCTAACTGATAAAACTTTGCACAAGAGCATTTGGGAGCCAGTGATTAATAAGATGCAGGATAAAATCAGGAAATGGACTATCAAATCTTTAAACTTGGCTGGTTGGTTAGTTCTTACAAAAGTTGTTCTTCAATCAATCCTCGTCTTCATGCAATCATCCCTTACAACAATTTAGAACCGTTCAAAGAGACTTTCGTTGGGGTAAGGGGGAGGAAAGAAAGAAATGGGCCTTGGTAGCCTGGGATAAGATTTGCAAACCTAAAAACCATGGGGGTCTTGGATTGGATGATCAGAAGTACTAAGCAAAGTTTTAGGGGCAAAATTATGGTGGCATTGGGTAAAAGACCCAAAGACTCAGTGGGCTAGTATCTGGAAAGAAAAATATGCCAACACTTGGAAAAATAATAATCACATAAGGATGTCTGGCATCATAAAGGGCTCACACATCTGGAATAAGGCCTGGGAGAATGGAGGCTTAGTACAAAAAAATAGCTTCTGGGAAATCAGAGAGGGAGATCTTGCTTTATTTTAGGATGATAAATGGCAACAAGAACCTACACTGTTAAGAGAGGACTTTCTGGACCTTAAGAAAGAGACAAACACCAAAGGGTTATTTAAGGTAAAAGATTTTTGGGATCAAACCAATAGTGAAGGAAAATGGAGAACCTGGAAGAATATTGTTTACAGGGATGACAGCCCCTTGAAAGAAAAAGCAGAGGCACTTCTGAAAATGTTGGAACAAGGAAGATTTTAGTTACAGGGGGGCATGACCAACGTAGATGGGGCAATAATAATGAAGGTACCTTCAATCTTAAGGAGGAAAAATGTATACTCCTTGAGCTGGACTCTAATGTACTGGACAAGGTTTGGTAGAACCTATGGAGGCATCAAGGATGGATGAAGATCAAACTCTTCATGTGGTTGGTACATCATAAGAAAATTTTGACTTGGGATAACATTTAGAAGAGAGGTGTTCTGGGTCCTTCCAGACGTCAGCTCTGTGAAGCCCAAGAGGAAAAAATGGAGCACCTTCTCAATAATTGCATTTTCACCTCCAGGTCGTGGGATACTTTTGCCACTATTTTCCAACAGATAGACAGGGACAAAGGAAGCATTATCAATACCCTAAACAACTGGAGATGAAACTTCTCTGATTATGAATTTCTTGGCTCAACTTGGGCTTTAACACCAAGCTTCATAATATGGAATGTCCAGAAAGAAAGGAACAACAGAATCTTCAAAAATGAAAAGAGTTCCTCCCAATGCCTTTTCGAGTATATCTTAAGAAACTTAAGGAGATGGCAGGTACTGTAGTGCGAACTTCCCCTCAAAATCCACCTTCAAAAGCTGAAATGCAGATACTTCTTTAGTTGGGTCTATAGGGGTTTATACCACAGGGCTTGGATAGGAAGGTAATGAAACTGAATATTGAGCAGGATAGCTAGCATCCTCCCCCTCAGAGTTTTTTGAAATACAACATTGATGGGGCTTCAAAAGGCAACTTGGGTATTGCTGGCTTTGGAGGGGTGTTAAGGGATGAAAATGATGTTATCCTTTTCATCTTCCATTGCCATTTGGGAAGATCCACTACCAATATGGCGCAATTAATGGCTCTTGAGAAATGTTTAGAATTCTTGAAGTAGGAAAATCTCCAAAATGTAATTGTCGAAGCTAGTTCTAAGTTAATCATTAACTCAGTCAAAAGAATTAGTTGTGGCACGGAGCCGGAAAAAGTCTAAAAACACTGGAGGCTGCTCCAAGTCTTTCAAAGGATTCAGCTTCACCTCTTGTGCTTACGTACAATGAGTTTTAACCATGTGCGAAGGAAGGCAAACAAATTGGTAGACATTCTGGCCAATTAGGGGTGCTATGTACCAAAAGCAGGGTTGTGTTGTGTTTTCAAGAGATGCCTCAGAATAGATTAAAGGCTCATTGTCATGACCAGTCGGATGAGGATAGGATGGTGTTTCGAAACAGAACCATAGAGGTGGAGTCTACCTGATTTGGATTAATTATGAAGTGTTTTTTTTTAAGTGAGGTCATTTTTGGGATGCAGGTCACTATCAGTCTCCTTAACCCTGGTAAGTACAAGCATAAAAGTTTCAGATGGAAGTTTCTCGGCAGACATTGTTTCTCGGATGGTCGGCTGAACGGATGGATCTTCATCCTACATTGGTTCATGTGCCAACAAAGATGGGATGGGGCGAGTGGCCGAAGTCCTGGCTTTCTCAGTAGCCTTAAAACCCCCGTCTTTCTTTCTGTGGACGCAATACCGTTATTCAGGTGGTTTATGGTTTATCACAAGCCCTTCAAGATCGAAGTGGTTTTTCGAAGTTGGGAGCAATTCCACTCACCAAGCAACATGTGGCCAAGGGAGGGGAAAGAATACCGCCCTCATCGCGTGGTAATTCTCGGTTTTGTTAGCTCATGCGATATGATCCTTTGTTTTCAGATCAAGGAAGATGGATCTACGATCAGGAATAAGTGATCATGTTGGTGGGCCCAGGTTTATGGCGTGGTTAATAGACGTGCTTCTAGGTATTGTGATATCATCGTTCACCGTTGGATCTGGCGAGGAGAATAGATGGTTAATAATAAGTATGCAGGTCCGGGTGAGGAATATCTTCCGCGTTTGTTTTGCATCATAGTGGGAATCGATGTATTTCACAAGATATACATGCTCGAGGGTTATTCCCCCATTTGGACCCAAAATCTTTTTAGATTGGTCTCTATTTCCTCATTGGGTCCGATTCTAATTTTAAAGTGGCTGCTTGCTTCCGGCCCGATTTGAGCCTCATGCGTCAGATCTCTAAGGGGAGATTGAACAGTCCCGGCTTTGTCTATTTTTTGAGGGTTTTGTAGTTTTGTTTGCAGGACCTTGCTCGATGCTTTAGCCTTTAGCTTGGTGCTCTCGATTTTAAGAGGCTAGTTTTTTATTTTGCCCATAGTTTCTTGAGGACTATTGCATTTTATGTAATTTTTTCTCCGATTTAATGAAATAGAAGGTATGACTCTTGCTTCAACAAAAAAGAAAATGCTCAGCTCAATGACAACAGGGTCAGAGGTTCAAATCCAAGACTGTTTTCCAATTTTTGGGAAATTCAAATTTTTTGGAAAGTGAAAATGATTTATAGTGTTGTGTACAGTAGCGAGTGGTGGTCATATTCAAATCCCCAACCCAATCCCTTCTAAGAAAGCAATAAACATCCAAAAAGATCAATACGGTCAAATTAGTTGTTTTAAAATACTAAAAGTTGTTTCAAATGAACTAAAAGTGAAGCGTCATACATATATAAACAAAAATATTGTCAACGAATTATTTTAGTGGATTTTAATTAAAAGTACTTGAAAATATACATATTTTATATGTTACATTGTTTTTTACGGCATTACTATTATTGGTTGTTTCTAGATTTTATACTATAAATATATAAAATCCGTAGCTACTAGCTATGATGGGTATGCTTTTAGATATTGATCATCAACATCAATCATTGGTTCTATGCAAATGATTTATTCTCTAATGGTAATCATGATCCCTGGGATCGACCTAAGCCCTATATTCCTACACTTTCATCAATTGATTGATTCTCCTCTTAATCTATCAAGTAGTATTATCCTCTTAACATTTCCAACTTGCAAGGATATATGTTTTGTACAGTTCCATGTTTTCTTTGGATTTCATATTTTCCTATGACGTTTTGTGCATGAGTATATACTATACAGGTTGTCATGAAAAAATAAATAAATAATAATAACACTAACAGTAAATGACTTGAAAAAATATCAATGTGTAGGGAGAATTGAAATAAATACTGAAAAGCTTCAATCATTATGAGAAAAGATCAATAAGTATAAAAAAAATGAAATAAATGCTATGATAAATAACCTATTTATACTATGCTAAAACTAAAATAAATAACCTAATTATAATGTGCACTCTCTATGATGGTATGTTTCGAGGGCTAATGAATAGTTTGAATGTTTAGAATGCAAATTCAGCAAGAGTTGAAGTTATTTGAGACTTTTTTGTTATTGAATTTGATTGGTAACAAGGATTGACATAGATTGAAATCTCTCAAATTTGAATGTGTGTTTTAGATTGATTTGGATTTGATCCAATGATTGAGAATTTGTTATCATTGATCCTTGTATTTTGACTTGTTTAATGGATAATTTAATAGGTTGGGTGTTATTTATTGAACTCAATGGGTTGAATTGTTGAATAACCCAGCAGTTGTGACTGACATCCATAAAATTTGGTATGTGTTGCTTTGAGTGTGCATTGAGATACTTAGCTCCAATTCACTTCAGTGGGGTTTGAAGTGCTGGATACCAAACAACTTTGGTATGTGCTGCTTTGAGTGTGCATTGAGATACTTAGCTCCAATTCACTTCAATGGGGTTTGAAGTGCTGGGTACCAATCAACTTTGGTATGTGCTACTTTGAGTGTGCATTGAGATACTTAGCTCCAATTCACTTCAGTGGGGTTTGAAGTGCTGGGTACCAATCAACTTTGTTATGTGCTGCTTTGAGTGTGCATTGAGATACTTAGCTCCAATTCACTTCAATGGGGTTTGAAGTGTTGTGTACCATGTACTAGTGGATTAGACTATTTTGGAATAATTTATAGTTTTTTTTTTTGTAGGTGGACAAGATGTTTTGTACTTTATATATGAACAATTATGGGCTCAATCAATATATGGGTAAGTTTTGGACACAGTTTAAAATATATTTAGACTTTATGTCATTTTTCTTCTGTTTAAATATTAATATTATATGTGTCAAATTCTGGTGGCTTGGGGAAATTAATATTATGACAACTACTCATCCTGCTCAACAATAAACATTTCTCCCTAATCAAAACTAATACTTCATGTTTTAATTAGAATTTAAAATTCAATCCGTTACAACAACGATTTTTTTTTTCCCAGGGAAAAATCACAATTTTCTATTAGAGAAAGAAAATTACATGTTGTAGATGTATGTGTGGCATATGCATATGTTGGCTCATGGCCATCAAAAAATAGTTTTCTACAAAAACCCTTGTAGGGTGGACTGTAAACAATTTTATAGTAAATTATACAAATAAGATTGTATCATTTACTGTTAGGAAGAGACAAAAATATACTACAAAATTAGGGCCTATTGGCCCTCATGTAGCTTTGATCTATGTACGGCCGATGATAATATTGGAAGTGTTCATCACCTTGTTGTTCCTTTATGAGCCATATTAATTTGGGTTGGATCGTGGCCTCCTTAGATAGTTGGTCAGTAGCCTGATTATGTTCCTTGTAAATATGTTGACAAGAAATATATTCAAAATGGGATTGAAATAGAAATGCTTCATGAAATATATTTGTTAGTGAATGCATATGACATGTAGATGCATTTTTGAACCACTTAATAATGATTTTTTAATCCCCAAAGATTTGAAGATGTCTTCAATCAGGAGCAAGTGCAAAGTGGGGAAGGTGGCGAAGTGTAATAAGTTTGGAAAAATTATTAGTGCTAGTCCCCAAACCCATTTGAATGCGATAAATATGGTTTTCAGTTTTGTGTAACAAAATGCCACCCCCCCACCCCCGCATCCATGTTCCTGTGCAGCGCCATCAAAGAAATCCCATGACATATTGTAGTTTATGACTTTAGTGGGCACTGTTCGGACAATTTGAGTATTGTCATGATCTGGTATTTCATGGTATGCATTTAATATGCGAGAAATAGATATAGGTCAATTGATTGCTCTGTCCCTGAATATATATCCATTCCGGCTTAGCCATATGGACCAGCATATAACCAAAGGTAAAAAGTGATGTTTTTGGTTTGAGGTCCCCGACCTCTAGTGATTCCATGCTTCCACGGTGTTGTTGTAAGAAAATTGAGCGGTAATGGAGAGGGATGAAAGAACCTATGACCATAAGTCAACAACCATAGTACAGTGAAGAAAAATATGGCCATTTGATTCTTTAGCCTGTTTGCACAAAACACACCAAGAGGGGTCGTGAAATGACCCATGCGTTAGGTTAGTCCCTGTAGGTGTTTTTTTCTTTGAAATGTTCCACATTAGTAACCTGGTGCGAGGAGGGGCTTTGAGATTCCATAAATATCACCACCAATCAATGAGCACAAGTGGGGTGAGTTAGGCTTGGATGATAGGATATCCTTCTTTAGGAGTATAATTTCCATGCCTAGTATGTGCCCAGAAGTGTTCATCGGCCCCCTCCTTGATGCATACATGTGATTCTAACATAGCTCTTATGTAATCATCCCATGATTGGTGCCAATGTGCTGGGATGACTAATACCCCTATTGCTTTCCATGCTTGACATAAAATGGTAGTATTCTCCATATCAACAATGGTTGCAAGCCTGTGAATGTCATTGTGCTTGAGGAATTGAATGAGATCAGGTGGGAGCCTATGCATATTACCACTACCTATCCACAGGTCTATGCCAATCCACACTGATTAACCATCACTCATGCACTAGACTAGACCATTCCTGACAGTGGGTAGAGCATGAAGGACAACTTTCCACATTGAAGAAATACCCATTTTGCGCCAGGTTGGGAGCCGAATCCCATCCATGATATATAATGGCCAAATATATTTGTAATGTACCACCTCTTTCCATAGACTGGTAGATGTAAGGATGAGCCAACCTATCCTAGCAACTAGTGCATGAGAAAAGGCAAGTAGGTCTTTTAATCCACCCCCCCCCACTTTTTTGGTAGTGCGATTTGGGTCCATCCCACCCAAGCAAATGATTTCCCTTCCTTATTTTTGTTCCAAAGGAATCTGCAGAATAATTTTTGTATCCGAGGGAGGATTCATTTTGGGATCCAAGCTAATGAAATCTAATACACCGACATTGCCTCCAATACCGATTCGATGAGTACAAGTATCCCTGCTCTTGAAAGAAATCTATGGTTCTAGTTGAGTAGTCCCTTTTTTATCTTGGCCATCAGCCATATCCAATGTGCAATTTTGTAACCATCAGGTTTAATCTGGAAGCCAAGATATTTAAGACCATCCTCCAATTGTAATCTTTGATAGGAAAATTTCTAAGAGGCTATCTACATTTTCTGTAAGGAGCAAGCAGAGAAGGTGATAGTGGATTTCACCCTATTGGACTCCATACATGTAGCAGCTGAAAAAGGTAACATAATATCATGGAAAACAAACGAGTCTCATATACTACCATTCAAAAAAATGAGCACATCATCCACAAAAAGGAGGTGGGTGATAGTACAGTGATAAATGATATTCAGACCAAGAATCTGGCCCTCCCTTATGGCCTGATGAATGAGTCTGTTGAGTCCTTCCATAAATAGGAGAAATAGGAGAGGGGATAGAGGGCACCTTTGCATAAGCCCATGCTCTGGATGAGAGAAATAGGAATCAAAGCCACTAATGAGAACACTGAAAGAAGTTGTTGTGATATAGCTCATGTTCCAGGTGATAAAGGGTAAGGGGAAGCCCAAATGAGTAAGTAGCATTCTAATGTATAGCCAACTGACCTCGTTGAATGCCTTGGATAGGTCAATTTTGAGTATGGCCCCTTTGAGCTTCTTCATCTTAAAGGAATGGAGGTCCTCTTGTGCAGTGCCTAGTGGTTCATGTATTTGTCATTTTTGCACGAAAGAAAATTGCTCGGGTAGAATATGGTTTAATAGAATGGGTTTAAGGCGATTGGAAATAATCTTGGAAATGATTTTGTAGAGCCAGTTGTAGAGAGTGATGGGCCAAAAGTCATTAAATCAGTTGCGAGAATCCAATTTTGGGTTAAGCGCTATAAAAGTGGAGTTGATAGCCTCATAAATACATCTAGTAAGTCTGCATTCCTCCACAACATTAAGAAGATCCTATTCAATGGTATCAAATAAAGAAACATAGAATTCAATTGTCCACCCATCCGAGGGAGGGCTCTTATCTTTTTTAAACCATTTAATAGTTCTCTCCAGTTCGCCGATGGTAATAGGTTTGACAAGGTCATCAGACTCTTCTTGGTAAAAATAATGTGGGAATAGGCCATCTATTTGAATAATTTCAGCTATGGATGCACCAGGGGGATCCTTGAACAACTTCTCGAAGTCTGAATTTCCTAGATGGACCAACTGGTGAAAAGAGGAGGCATATTGTCCATCTTCAGTGGGAATTTTTGAAATAGTGTTGTTGGCCCTCCTCCCCTTGGAAAAATCATTGAAGAATTTGGTATTATCATCCCTAGACTTTAACCATATAGAACGACTCCTGAGTCACCATGTTTCCTCATGTTCTTTAATAATATTGGATCTTTGTGACTCTAAGTCAGTGAGGTGAGTTTTTGCATCATCTGGTATGAATCCTTTACCTTGTTCATCGAGTAGATCGACCCTCTTTTCTTCTATGGTCATGAGGGTGAGATCATCACGGTCTCTTTTTTCCTTGGCCCATTTAATAATTAGACTCTTGATCTCAAGTAAATTTTGGTAGAATCCTTCATCTATAGATATCCCCCTAGATGGTGGATGAGGGTGCCAGTGATCCATGACCAATTTGATGTAATCAGGGTTCAAAAACCAAGAGGAATTTAATTTAAAGGGATCCCTTGGGTTAGGAAAGAGCCCAGATAGATCAAGGTAGATAGGAGAATGGTAAGAGATTCCACCCACTCCCACCCACTGACAATAATTAGGTAGATCATGAAGCAAATGTTCCTTGATGAGAAATCGATCCACTCACCTAGCTAAAGAAACATCTCGAGTTCTTCTATTGCGGCAAGTTAGTTGTATCTTGTGCATGGGTATATAGATAAAATGGTGTTGTTCCATGAGGTGTGACATGGCATCGGAAAGTGGATCTATCTGGGATTGCACCCCCAATATTCCCCATATCTAATAGAGAAATTCAAATCCCCTCCTAGAATGAGATTATACGAATTTACAAGGGATAAGTTGAGCAAATCAGTCCAGAAGTCAACTCGATTGAGATAGGGAGGATAAATATTTAAGATTCTAATCTCCATCCCTAATTTAGAGGAATAGATGTCTATTCCAATAAATCTAGCTCCACCCCAAGTGGTGATAATCTTAATATTACGCGGATTTATGCCTAAGGAAATACCTCTAGATCTTCTGATTGCATCATGTGCATGGAAAGTCCAGCCCGACTTCAGTTTTTGTAGAATGGGGATGATCAAGTCAGCATTAGCAAGAGTTTCTTGTAGGTATATGATATCGGTGGTCTCAAAATCCAATAACCTTCTGAGGGAAGATTTTTTAGCAAGGATTGCAAGACCCCTACAATTAAAAGATATCCATTTCATGATAGTAATCAATTGAGGGTGTTTGATGCTTTAAGAACCCTGTTGAGTGTGGATTTCCTACCCAATGCCACATCCACCCCAGCCTTGATGATAGCCTTGGAGATGAAAGGGTGTCTACCTATGGTGGATTTGGTGGATTTAGGAGAAGAAATCAACCCTATCCCAGATTGATCGGGTGGATGTGATACCCTACACTGGAGGTTGTATGAGTGGGAATGACTAGAGGAGGTAGGAATCTTCAGGAAGGGATTGGAATTCAGTTTAGATATGGATGGTGGAGTGGTGGAGATAGTCAGAGAATGTAGGTCTAGTGGGCAAGAAAGAGGGGACGATGAGATGCCAAGGATGGATGAAAATGCAACATGATGGTACATAATGGAAGCAAAAGAAATAAAAGGAGATGCAGAGTAGAGAGTTGAATATGTACCTGATGATCGAGAAATTGCGACAGCAGCCCAATATCTCGTCATAGGTGGAGAAGGAGGCCTTAGTGCAGTCGATACCAGGATTTATGCATCTCCACTAGCTATGTGAATCGGCCCTTGCGATTGTGAAATCGGTTCATCAGTGGTTTATGGCTCACCCAGAGACGCTGAAGCTGAAACTTTGTTGGGGGAAACATCAAGATTTACCAGCGAGAATTCCTTGTATAGGTGACCCACCTTATGATGCCTTCAGAAATGGAAAGGCATGTCTTCATAGTCCAAGAGCTTAATGCGAGTAAATCTTCACCAGTACAGAGTAATCTGTTCCTCCAATCCTTCTCTGATGTCAAAATAAACTAGTATGTGTTCCTTGGATTTGTTTCCGGTTCATTCGTATGACTTGTCAAAGTCAAGATAGATGCTAAGTGCATTCCCAATGCACATAAAAACATCCTCATATCAAAAAATGAAGGTGGAGACCCGGTAACCTGACCGATATTGGTCCAGCACCCAACGTTTTGAACTCACGGTCGAATAAAGGGCTTCAACGCTTGAGCAGAATAAGAGCCATCTCAATATGCCAATAGCTCGACAGGACCCGTGTGGTTTGTTCCTCTCTCAAAAAACTCAAAGTGAACCACCCCCAAGCCAAAGCAGTAATAGTCGGGAGTTCCTTGAGGATATGCCCCTAAATTTCCATGATCCATTAACGTAATCTGTCAGCAGTGTAAGCATGTCCTCGAACCCTACCAACCCATACCTTATTGGTTGTATCCACTACCTCCCCCATATTCACTCCAACATCAAAACTGAGTTCCAATTTCTTGCAAGAGGCTTTAATGCAATAATGTTTCTTATATTTTCCAGTTCACAGAGTAATAGGGTGTTCCTAAAGAGGGTCCTATGAGCCTGATGTGTACCATTGAGATAGAGGGGTGTGGGAGCTAGGGTTTACTATAATATTGTCAAAACATCCAGATGGAGATGATGGCAGACCAGGAATAGCCAAAGCGTGTGGTGGTGGGCGGGGGGGGGGGGGGGGGTAAATCGCCTACATGTAGAGGGGAGATGAAAATAGAGGCCTGCTCAACCGATGAAGGGTTAATGGAGGGGGAGTGAGATGGGGGGAATCCAACGACATAGAGTCAAAAGTAGGGGATGATGGGATGTCAGAAACGAGATAATGTAGGGTTGTTGGTGAGAGGGTAGGAAAATCGAGACCCAACGACCCGATGGAGAAGTTGGTGAACAAAATGTGGAGAGAGGAAGGACCCGGGTTAGGACGACTGTGAGAAAAATCCTTCAGAACTAGAGATTTTATGCCCAAAGGTTTGTTATCCATCGACTTTGGCACAAACTTAGGGCTCATCCAGATGGATTCGTCGGGGTTTGGATCCTCTTAGTATTCAACCACGTCGACATCCATTTCCAACATACCACAGACACTAACAATGACAATGCGAGATGGCAGGGTTGCCAATTGACAACGCATGTGGGAATGGTTATCCTGTCAATCGTAGTGGTGAAACTGACAATGCGAGGGGCGTGGGAAGCTATGATGTCTACAACAGATAATGAAGGAAATCCCTAACCCTTCTCCATCAGGGTTCCTCAGCTGCACGACTGCTCCATCTCCCGTCCTCCTCGTCAATCAAAATTATTACTATAATAATTCCAATAAAAAAAGCTTTAGGTAGGGGTATTAAACATCCCAAAGGTTGCATCATCATTAAAGGTAATGCATTTTTTTACTAAAATCTTTTATTGACCTATAATATAAATTTTGTAAGACTTTGATGATTCACTTTGACCAACAAATGTTCCCTTTACAACAAAGTTTGTTGATGGGTATTGAAGAGTCTTAGTTATATTTTTTTTATCACTAAATTACGACATGAAAGATAGTCAACCTTTCAAAATCCATGGAAATCACCTAATTTTTCTTTGTTTTTTAATCTTGTTTTCTAAATGGCAAGCTTTACAAGCTTTTCAATGACTAATAATCTACACTGAAACTTGTACATCCCAATTGTCCTGATTGCTTTAGTCGGTTCTTCTTAATAGCAAGATTTAAAAAAAATTCAGTCATAGATGATGTATGTTAAACCAAAGACAAAACATTTTCAATTCATTATTTCATAATACTTTGGCCCACCTCATCAACATCCCGATTTTTATGTACCACGAGGAGTCGTGCGAACTGGTTTATGAGAATATATGTGAATACTTATTAAAAGGCCAAAAGGCAGGTTGAAATTATTCATGGCTCTGTGAAAAGGCATCCCTGTTTCAATGTACCCCATGTAACCAATTTCTTGTACTCTGAATGTTAGTTGCCATTTTCTTTTAACCATTTATAGTCAATTTGAATGAAATTTGCATAAATCTAATGAAATAATTTTCTCAGTATTCAATCAATTTATATATTCTTTTTCTTTTGTTGACTAGTTGAATCAGCAACGACGGTGGTATCGTACTCACTTTACACAGGGTCAAATCACACCGGCTGCCACTATAACCTCTAGGAGTAACTACCCAGCCCGCAAGAACAACCCTTGGGTAAGACAAGACTCAAACTCGTGACTTACACAACAGCACAGACGGCTTAACATATCGTCCACTGGCCACGAGACCAAACCTCTGTGGGCAATCAATTTATATATTCAAAAACACATTTTAAACAATCTAGATTTATAATTTCTATTACAAATGATATCGTCAGTTTCTAGTGGAAGGAAGCAATCTCTTTCTAAATAACTTCATTATTACTCATTTGTATTTTTCAAGTTTGGAATTTGGTGATAAATTTTAGATAAAATTTATTTTTTTCAAGTTTAGAACTTGGTGATAAAATTCAAATAAAATCATAGATTTTAGTTAGTTAAAATGTTCTTTTTAATATATAAATAGATTCAGTGTTCTAAAATATACATGAAACATATATATTTTACAAATTACAACCAAATTTATAATTTCAAAAAGTCCTTACTAAAAATGTTTTCATAATATATGGTTTTAGGCACTCTAAGTGTGGGATGACCATCCAAGGCAAATACTAAATATGTAGTAAGTCAATAATTGACTTACTTCCTTTCCATCTTGGATGAGAATAAAGAATTTTCATCTTATCCATTGGATGATAATATAATAATTCAATAATTGGCACATTCCACCCAGAACCACCATAACTATCAATCAAACAAAATTGAACACAATTAATCTCAATCAAAGACCATTTCTACACACTTAGCTATCTCCCTCATCATAAAATAATTTTTCGAAGGAAAAGGGAGAAAATTTTATTAACCAATACCATCTCTACTAAGTTATCTATCTCCCTTATCATAAAGTAATTGTTCAAAGGAAAAGGGAGAAAACGTTATTAACCAATACTGTTAGGTCCCTATACTACTAGTGCAGCCCCTTATTGTTATTAGTGAAACCCCCTTATTGTATTATTGTGTCGATATAGTCCCCATGTTGTTATTATTATGCCCCATAGAAGCCCACTATTGTTATTGTTGTGCCCCTACAATATTATTGTTATGTAG
>APFE031583636.1:156083-176763 GCA_000404065.3 Pinus taeda | reverse complement strand
ACAAGAAATGCTTACTAATGGCGAAAGGATAGTAAAGGAAACTCATGATGAGAACAAAAGAAATGTTAATCATGATTTCGTAGACTCTAACATTGGATTGAAGACCCACCATGTTCCAAAGATCGATATGAGGAAGTTTGATGGAAATGATCTCGTAACATGGATACTAGAGAGGGAGCAATATTTTGATCTTCATAATGTGCAAAAACACACAAAAGGTATGCATTGCAACTTTATATTTGGAACCAAATCAATTTGTATGGTATCGATGGCTTTGCTCTCGTAAACAATTTGTCACTTGGGCAACTTTTACGAAATAAATGATAGCACATTATGAGGATACAAAAAGAAACACTTTTTTTAGCCAATTGATGTATCTCAAACAACAGGGTTCAATGATGGAGCACATTGAGGACTTCCAAAGATTGAATATAAGGGTAAAAGATATTCCAGAGGAGCATAGGATTGATGTGTTCATAGGGACTTTAAAGGATAACATCGAACATGAGGCTCGCCTTTGGGAACCTGATTCATTGGAGAAGGCATTCAAGTTAGCAAGAAAAATGGAAAGCAAAATTATGGCAATAAGGAAGCCTACCACTCACAACTATAATGATGGAAGTGTTGTTTATCCTAGCCTTTCACCACCTACAAGGTTGACACCACAACAATTGGAAGAAAAAAGAGAAAAGGGTCTTTGTTAAAATTGTGATAGAAAATACACTAAAGGTCATAAGTGTGCTGAGAAGAAATTAATTTACATAGATGGGGAAGAGGAGCGAGAAAAGGAACAAGAAATGTCCAAAGAAGAGGATATATACCAGCGACCAATCCCAAAGAAAGAATAAATGAATCTGACCATATCTTGTAATGCATTGACATGAATTAGCACTCCTCGAACTCTCAAGATAGAAGGCCATATCAAGAAGAAAAAGGTAATAATGTTAATTGATTTGGGTAGTACCCATAATTTTATTCATTGTAAGATAGCTAAGGAATTGAATTGCTTCCTATATCTAGCACTAGAGTTTCAAGTAATGGTTTCAAATGGAGGAACCATAAATTTCTCTGGAAAGTGGCATAATATCAAGCTATCCATGGGAGAATATATTTTGAGTAGTCCAATGCTTTCCATTCCAATGGGTGGTGCAGATGTTCTATTAGGAGTCCAATGGCTACAATCATTGGGTACGATAGCTTTTAATTTTAAAGAACGTTTCTTGAATTGTTTTTGGGAAGCAAAGGAAGTTGAATTAAGGGGTATTGAAGGGAAACCGAGAAAGATAATCAACTCTATTAGCATGAAAAAGCTTCTAAAGAAAGAAAAATGTGGTGTAATTGCACAATTATGTTCACTAGAGGTTCCCACATCAAAATCATATGTTTCTCTAGATCTCGAAAACGTTTTGGACAATCATTCCAAGGTATTTGAGACTCCCAAAGGCCTCCCACCTATTTGTGATCATGATCATGCTATTCATTTGATTCCAGTAAGTTTTCTCCCAAACATTAGGCCTTACAAATATCCATATGCCCAAAAGAGTGAAATTGAATGCATGGTTGTAGAAATGCTACACGTTGCTATAATTCAGCCTAGTCAAAGTTCTTTTTCTCCTCTAGTGGTATTGGTACACAATAAGGGTGGATCATGGTGCATGTGTCTAGATTATAGGGAGCTAAACAAGCATACTATTAAAGATAAATTTCTCATTCCTATCATTGATGAATTATTGGATGAATTACAAGGAGAAATTTACTTCACCAAGTTGGATCTTCGTTCAAGATATCATCAAATAAGAATGAAGACTGAAGAAATTTCAAAAAAAACATTTAGAACTCATGAGGGTCATTATGAATTTTTGGTCATTTCTTTTGGCCTTACCAATGCACCTTCTATATTTCAAGGTTTGATGAATTCCATTTTCAAACCCTCAGAAAAATTGTGTTAGTATTTTTTGATGATATACTAATCTACAACAAGTCTTGGAATGATCATGTTCAACATGTTGACAGGGTGCTCAAAATATTGGAGGAGAAATAATTATATGCAAAAAGTTCCAAATGTTTCTTTGGAGTATAAGAGGTGGAATATTTGGGTACTTAGTTAGCTCATAGATCATCTCATCATCCTCAATCCGATGGGAAAAGCGAGATAGTGAACAAATGTTTGGAAGGATATCATCGTTGCTTTGTATCTGATAAATAGACACAATGGGTCAAGTGGTTGTCTTTGGTTGAATGGTGGTATAACACCTCCTTCCATACTACAGCAAAAATGACCCCATTTATGGCACTTTATGGATATCACCCACCATCCATCACATCATATTTAAAATAAAATTCTAAGGTTCAAGCAGTGGAAGATCACATTGAGCATCAACAATAAGTTCTCAAACTCTTAAAGGATAACCTCACTTTGGAACAGAATAGAATGAAGCAACAGGAAGATCAACATCGCTGCGAAATAAGTTTTGATGTAGGTGAATTGGTATTTCTACGACTACAACCACACAAGAAAATGTCCCTCCAGAAAGCTAAGAAGGATAATAAATTATCACCAAAGTATTATGGTTCAAACAAGGTGTTCCAAAATATTGGTACTAGAACATACAAATTGGAGCTTCCTGCATCTTCTCGAGTGCACCCAGTTTTCCATGTTTCATGCTTAAAGAAGGTCATAGGTGAGAAGATCCCAGTTCAAACAATAGTTCCAGAACTTAACAAGGAAGGAAAAATCATATTGGAACTGGAAGCAGTCACAAAAACAAGAAATCAATGGCTACGAATCGATCAATTTTAGAGTCTCTCATCAAGTGGAAGAACTTAACCGCTGAAGATTCCACATGGGAGGATGAGAATTTTATACAGAAGCATCCATAACTACTCAAGCGTTGAGAACAACACTTTTGAATGAGAGGGGCATGTTAGGTCCTTGTACTACTAGTGTAACCCCTTACTATTATTAGTGCACCCCCCTTATTATATTGTTGTGCCCATATAGTCCCAATGTTGTTATTATTATGCCCCATAGAAGCCCACTATTGTTATTGTTGTGCCCCTACAATATTATTGCTATGTAGGCTTTGATTGTATTGGGACCCCTTAGACTCCTATATATAGAAAGGAGGTCTTGTCATTTGTATCATCCAAGAATTGTTCATTTGTGTAATGTAAAGGAGGTTTCCCCCTCGAAGAGGCTTATTTTTAAGTGGTTGATCTATCATTTCTATCATTTTGTGAGATGGTTTCATAACAAATACCATCTCTACACACTTAGCAGTCTATCAAGGAATTTTTTTTACTATTGGATGGATTTATCCTTATAATAGACCTTTTCTTTCACTAAAATAGAGTGATAATGAAATGCTCAGCTCAATGACAACATGGTCGAAGTTTCAAATCTGAAACCGTTTTCCCATTTTTGGGAAATCCAATTTTTTGAAAAGTGAAAATGATTTATAGTACTGTGTATAGTAGCCAATGGAAGCCAGATGCAAATTCCCAACCCAATCCCTTCTAAGAAAGAAATAAACATCCAGAAAGATCAATCTTCTCAAATTATTTGTTTTAAAATACTAAACGTTTTTTCAAATGAACTAAAAGTGAAGCGTCATGCATATATAAACATAAATATTGTCAACGAATTCTTTTTAGTGGATTTTAATTAAAAGTACTTGAAAATATAGATATTTTATATGTTACATTGTTTTTTACGGGATTATTATTATTGATTGTTTCTAGATTTTATATTATAAATATATAAAAATCATATTTATATTTGGTAAAAGTGTGTAGTTTAGGAGTGTCTTTTTTTACAATAAAATGTTAAAAAATTCTAATTAAGTTTTTACTTTCACTTTTACATCGATAGGTGTTTTATTTGTCGGCTTGGGGTGGGTAAACATTGTTCACTTATTGAATCCAAGAGATTCATTTTCGTCATTCTTTCCTATCCAAATTTGATACATAACTCCTCTTCTCTCACCCTAACTTGCAAGGATGATTGAAAGCTATGCTAAACTCCACATGCTTCCGTAGTGCGCGATGTTGTGAAACCTTTTTGGACTGAGTGACCCTTCATTCACTCAAGTGACAAGGAAAGAAGACATGATCCTTAACACTTTCATTGTTCTGGAACTACTTGTCCTGATTTCATAAAAGGGAACTTTCCATCACGGGGATGCCTGCAAGTTTTCTCATAGTGTATTTAAATTATGGCTTTATCCTGCTTGATATTAATCAGAGGAGCTATAAACGCAAAGTATAACGCAGCATGGAAGGAGATATAAACACAGATTTTGTTTCTTTTCTCATACTACCCAACAACTTTGTCTCTTGTCGAGGTTTTGATCACCCAACAACAGTTCAAGTAGTAGTGCAGTGTTGCATGTTGCCTATGCTCTGAAAAACTATTTTATGTTGGCCTCAACAATAGATTATGACAGATCGCCACTTTAGTAATTACTAAAGGATTCATGAGTTTGAGTCTTCCCCGACGGGTCTTTGATGTCTTCTCCAACTTGAACATTGATGGGGCATTCTCAGTCACCTCCCCCTCTATCTCCACCTCTGTCTCCTGCTAAGCCAATTGAAATAATCCCCTATCTCTTTATTTAGTTAATGATTATGACATAAGTAAGGATGCAAATAGTATATGAATGACATTAAGCTTGAAAACCTTGAGGGGTTTTCTACAATTTTGGGGATGGTTAGTGAAGTATTTGAAGGGATAAATAGGTAATGTTTAGCCAAATTCTTCGCTAAATTTAATGGAAGGGTCAGGGATCTTGGGAATGGTCATTGCCCACTAAATCTAGCACTAAATTTGAGCTTTGATTTCATTTTTACTCACATTAGGTATAGTCATTTCATCAATCTGTGATTTAGGGGGCCACCAAATGCCATTTCTGTGACTGATTTGTGCTTTATCTAGGCGCTTTAGGAGGTAATCCTACTGTTATAGTCCATGTTCTAAATTGTTTTCTTGTCATTTCAATTAATTTATATTAATTTATTAGTTGGGTATTTTCCATTTATAACTTTAGTCATTCTATGAACTGGGTTCTTCTTATTTTTGTTAATTTTTATTTTTCTTTTAACTAACTTTCCTCTATATATGTTTCGAGTTCTTGTTTTCTACTGGGTTCCTGTCATTTCTCTAGTTTTGTTTTTCTCTCAACTTAATATATTTTATATATATCAGAATATACCCAGTTCTCGTCATACTTAGCAAATTCCTTTTTTTTTTTAAATTTGGGTTCTTTCTATTTGATGAAATTTTGCTCGGGTGATTTAGGATCAAGTATTCTAAACTCAAGAATTTGTTTTTGGTTGATACCTTATCTGCATTAGGGAATGTTCTCGGAATCTTTTGTTTTGTAATTAGGTGAAGTGAGGTGAAGTGGAGGCATTTTAGTCTTGTGGTTGAAAGCCACTGGGAAGTTCTCAGTGTATTTCTGCCCACTGTAACTTATTTCCTTGAGGAGCCTCTTGGGAAGTCAATAGTGGGTTTGTGCAAGTTATTGAATTTCAAAACCAATATTTTCTCGGCCATTTTAAGGGTGCCGAATCCATTGTACTGCATATGTATTTTCTTCATTCTTTTTTATCTTTTCTCATCTTCATAATTAATTTTGAAAGTTGGTGAAACATCATTCTCCATGATTTCGATTTTGGAATATGTATTCTCTTTAAAGTTGTGCATTTCCTTCTATCAATGTTTTCTACGTTACTACAAATTATAAATAGAGTTTCTAGTGGCTAATTAATCATCACGTTTCTTTGATAATTATCTCTGTAACTTATCACATACATACAATTCGGTAAAAAATCTATGTTGTCATAACTCTGGCATCTTTTGTGTGGGCACGTCGTTAATATATTAATGCTACTTGAAGTAAAAGTCATTAGAGGATACTTTTGCATCATTAATGTTGTGGAAGAAGAATGTGAATTTTAAGTACAATTGAAATGATTGAAAACTAGACCAGGCATTGCTCCCTTTTCACATATGCTATCAATTACGTTAATTTATTGAATGAAATTTTAATTGGTGCTATTATGTTGAGTAGGAAGAAGTATGATTTAAGAAAAAAATGATTGTTAATTTTGTACCTATGATGTAACAAAAATTCAAATAAGAACAACATAAGATTTTGATTTTGCATCTGAGAGTGAATGTAACATACAACTAAATCTTATGATTGGAACTGGTGATGACTAGAAATAACACTATATGCAAACCCTGTTGACAAGTTGTGAGAATATCTTTAGGAGTGTAATGGTGACGAGGTGTTGAAGGCTGAAGCTACTAAAAAAGTACAAATATTCATTGAATGTTCTCTCAAGTGCATTGGTTCTCATTCTCGTGGCCAAGGAAGTGGATACAGATCCAATTGGAGTTATCAGCCTTCAAGACGTTTTTAGATCGTGTAGGGTACTAGTTGACAGGAAAAGACTTCACAGAAGAATTTGATGCAAATTTATTTCCCCTTATACTCTTTTCTAGTGCAATAGATGCAAGTTGGTAATTGGGAATCGTTGCAAGTGCAATGCAAGACTTGTTAGGAATGTTTGTTGAAGGAGGGGCTGATAATGTGAACTAGTACTTCCTTGAGGCTGTACATTTTGGGAGAATTGAGCTTGTGTGGATTTTGTTACAAGTAGCATGCTTTTAGCCTTTGCTATCTATTTTTGAGATAAAACGTCATGTCTTAGCAATTGAATATTTATCGTACCTTGTTATTTCTTGTCTACTGCTATTCAGGCATGTGAATGCCATATGATAAAACAATATTTTTTAGATCACAAAGAACTAGTCCTCGTCTAGTTCCTAGTCACCCCTTCCCTTTCTACTGGACATATCTCTTTAGCAGTAGCATGGCCAGGAGGCAATCTTGGTATTACGAATTAATATGGCTTATCCATAAATAATAAATATTCTTTTTAGATATTTGTTTTCACAATAGGGTTTTCCTCAGAGATTTTAATGTGGAGATGACATGTTCACTAAAATAATGGGAAGGGATTCATTCTTTGAGGATTCAAAGAAAAATTCAAACAAAAGTGTTGAAAGTGAGGTGTGCCCTCATGTCAAAGGTAGTGGAACCTGTGTGGAACAAGCATAAACAGGTAAAGTACATACACAAAGTATGAAAGCTTATTTTGTATCAAATTCCAGGTAGAAGGTACTCAAAGATTCATAAGGTGTTGTGAGCCATGGATTGCTAGAAGCATCAATTGTTAATTTTTGCAAAGAAAAAAATTTCTTTTCTTCAAGATTTTCAAAGTCAAAGTGTGGAGTGGGTTTTGTCCCATATGAGTGATGTTCAATGCAAGCAAGGAAAAATGAACTGCATCTGTGATCCCAGAAACCAAAAACCACGAAGATGTTTTAAGAGAAGAAAAAAGAATATAATCAAAACACGAATTAATTTCTTCCACAATATTGTGTAGCTCATAGTCAAGGGCTACAAAGATTCAGGTGTAATCTGGAATGTAGGTTGAGTATCTCAACCAGCTAGCTACTTACTACACTTCCATGCAGATTTTTTCAATCATGTAAGATGGTATCCCGGTGATCTGATGTCATTCACACTATAGAACTAGTTGCAACAAATAATTGAATACATTCTAACATTGGATGGGTTGTGGTATATTCTCAGTAACTTGAGAGTGCCTTGTAAAATTATTTGCAATATTCCTCGTAGGATGCAAAGATCTGGGAAAATTATATGAGGAAGCAATCCTTGTACCATAATCAAGATGTAAAGATAAATCCGGAGTATTGTAATAGAAATAGCCTTATAAATGGGCTTTCCTTTACTCTTTCAAAGAAGGGATTTACTTGCCCATTTGTGAGAAATGTTCTAAGCTATCTGTAGTTTACAAGAAAATCATTTTGACAACTTTTCAAGTATGAATGTCTTCATCCTTCATGGATTATTGTTTGATGTAGAATGTATAAGTAAACTTGCTATTAGTGCTTACCAGTGTTCAAATTTGAACACATCACAGCCCTTCCGAACCCCTCTAGCACGTCAGAGAAGTGATTATCAAAATTTACCAATCAAAAGAAATTTAAATTTTGATTTTTACAAGTTTAAAAAAAAAAAAAAAAAAAATATTATAAAATTTCCAATGAAGGGCTGCATGTCTATAGGACATTTCAAAAAAATCCAGTTCTAACACTCTAAAGTCTGGAGGAGGTTCTGACAACACTCAAGAAAGTGCAATGGGACGTAATGGAGGTTGTTCATCCATTCTGAAGCCATAGTCATAATGGCAGCACTGGTACAGTTAGCAGTGATGATACGAGGTTTATGTCCACATTTGTTGATAACGAAGGTCTCTTTTCGCATTCATTGATAGCATCGCAGAAGTAGCTATCTATTGGTATCCGTGAACATGCATATTTTGAAGGTACCAGAGATTAAAAATAAACAAATGACAAAAGACAGAATTAACGATGACTGAGGTAGATTATTCTGAGCTTGTGAATCTTACCTACATTGATTTTTCCAATCCGAACCTTACGGTGAGTGCAACACAAGTTCGCAAGGTATTTTAACTCTTAATTATAATTTTCAGCTTTCATTTCCCTGATCTTTCATTCAATTCATTTATTTAGGTAGAACCGATTAAAATTATTATGTATGGAATGGTTGATTGATATCTATATAGTCATGTGTAGAACAAGTCCGCAAGGTATTTTAACTCTCAATTTTAATTTTCAACTTTCAATTCCTTGGCCTTTCATTCACCTCATTGATTTATGCGGAACCAATTAAAATTATTATGTATGGAATTGTTGATTTATCTTGATATAGTCATGTGTAGACTCTGTATCCTTTTATATCGTTCATCATGTCATCGATGAAGATTTTTTGGACTAAGTCTTTGAGCAAAGTCGACGACTTTTTGCCCTTCCTAAGGAGGAAAAGATGAAATTGTTGCAGAATGAGAACCATCAAGGTTATACTCCATATCATGCAGAATCTCTTAACATTTCCATTCAACTCGAAGGTTTGATGTGGATTTCTATCTTCTTATATTTACTTCTTCTTGTAATTACATCTTGCTCTGCTCAACTCTGAAAAATCAATCCATTGAAGTATTTCACTTCATATTTTTTCATATATTCATTTTTCCAGGGATTGGAAGGGGAGTTATGAAGCTTTGGAAGCGTCGATAAAGGCAAGCGATTTCACGGTCCCAATCAATGGCCTTCAATAGGTATGCAGTTCAACATTTGAAACGATATTTTTCATACTTGTCCAGTGCTTAAAAATAGATTAAAGTGACAATATTGACATTTTTACATCATAACCACACACTACATTTTCTGTGGTATCTCCATTTTCTTTAATTTGTAAAATTTTATTCTTTCTTGTCAACTCACCATTAACACAAGATTGTTCAATTATGAGATTAATTCATTAGACTTACTGATTCACAATTTTTTTTTCATCTTGTAAATAACTACTACCATCTACTACATATTCGAGGATGTCGAATATATTCGAGTACTGATCATGTCGAATATGTTTGAGTATTGATCATCCTACCACTATGAAAACAACTTCCATCCTACCTTTATGATGACATATTCATGACATTACTTTGATGTTCCACATAGATATCTTGACATAGTATAATAAGGCCGATAGGGTTCCTTACATTTTCCATGAAGACATTATTACTTTGAAACTCTGATGTTCGACATGGAAATCTTGAGATAGATAATAAGACTAGTAGGGTTCTTTATTTATGGTTTCTTTTTAGCGAAAATCGATATATAGACAAAGTAATTTATTTATTAATTTGAGTTCTTATTTTATAGTAATAAATTAATAGATTCTCATTTTATAGTAATAAATAAATAATTTTTCATTTTATAGTAATAAATGAAATAAATTAGTTAAAGATGTAATTTTATCGTGTTTAAAAATAGATTAAAGTGATAACACTGACATTTTTACATCATAACCACATTTTCTATTGTATCTTCATTTTCTTTCCTAATTTGCAATATTTCCTTTCTTTCTTGTCAAGCAACCATTAAGACAAGATTGTTCAATTTTCACAACCATTCAGACAAGATTGTTCAATTATGAAATTATCCCATTAGATGGTGCTAACTACACTTAGTGATTCAAACATTTTTTATATTCTTGTAAATAACTACTACCATCTCTTTTCTATTTTTAGATGATTCTATGACTGATAACCATAATGCTTACAAAAACCTAGTATTTCTTCCATTTGAACTTACTTTAATAAACCTTACTATTAAGCCTAGCATTTGTAAAATCAAACTGCATTTAAAACCCTGTATTTCTTCTCTTATATTAAAAAGCCTTTCTCTTTACTAACTCTCTAGTTTTTGAAAACATAGAAATTAATGCTATAAAAAAAAATTGAGAAATAATAAGTGTGCTTCCCATAAAATGATGTAGAGTTTTGAACCGGGGAGAAGTGTTAAAATGAAACTCCAGGGCTATTTAATAACTATAGAACATAATATTGGTGTGCCTACATGGCTACAACTTAATTTTCTTTTTCCGGTTGGTCTTCCCAAAAGATATAGAATGCCAATAGTTATCCATACAACTACTATTGTGTCTCCTGCTTAATTTTCTCCATTAGACATCTAGGAAATAAGTTGTGTGTGTGGATGTCCATGTAACTGCTGCTATGAAGGATTTTTAAGTTGATGTTGAAATCATAGAAAAATTAAACGACATTGTTAATGAAAAGAAACCATATTATTAGAAAAATACATTAATGAAAAGAAACCGCCTTATTAGATAAAGATATCAACAAAACCTGAAATCATTGTAAGGACCAAATTTGAAAACCATTCTTAAACAACAACAAAAATGACCAACCAAGCCATACAACAACAACACTGCACATGTGTATTACATATTACAATATTTCCCTATTAGATGTGGAAAACTTTCCTTTTAATTACATAATTTTTTGAATCTATAAAGCTTGAAGCTTTTAATGGAGATGGAAGTCTATTGATAGTTTTCTTTGATTGAGCAATGTTAAGAGAAAAGTTCAATTACCTTGGTTGTTGAAGGTATATATTTATTTTCTTGGTTTGCTTTAAATTGTTTCAAGCTGAACAAAACATATAGTATAAATTTTAAACAAATGAAACTAAAAAGACCTTTTCCATTGTGCAAATAGATTTATATTTCAATGATGTAAATATAAATATTTTTGAAGATTATCTAACATATAGTATAAATTTTAAACAAATGAAACTACAAAGACCTTTTCCATTGTGCAAATAGATTTATATTTCAATGATGTAAATATAAATATTTTTGAAGATTATATAATGAATAGAAGAAACATATGGTTACCTTTTTTCAATAGAATTTGAGAAAAATGTTTACCTATCTACTAAATTAATGTAGCCACTTTTTAAATTTTAAATATTAAGGGCACCATTTTATTTTGGCATTTTTTTTATAAAGAGTTTATTCAATATACACTTGTTAATAGAAGTATAATTTTGTTTATAACTTTTCATCTTTGAAAGGTTAGATAAATATATACCCTTCGAAATAAAATTAAGACCATCCCTTCAAATTTGATCACTGGTGCTTACTATGATCAAATAGAGACAAAAATAAGGAAATAGAAATGGAATGCTTTAAGGAAGCCATAAATTCCCTAAAACCTAGTATTAATATTTTACTCGATATTTGATGAATGAAAATGCCTTGGACATGGGTACTTGAACCAAAAGAAAGAATGCTCAGTAAAAATTGATTCTAGATTTTAGAAATGGATTGATTAGCTAGCTATCAAGAAAATATCCTTCTCCAAACCTAGTTTGTTTGTGGAATTATAGAAAATAAAAACAAGCCTAGCTCATCTGCAATTTATTGTTTTACCAACTCAGTAGTTCATTGCAAGTTAAGAGAAAGCAAACTGTTAACTTGTGTCACATAATAATTAGAAAATGCGTGAACAAGATAACCTCAAAAAATCAAATCAAGTACAAATGGATATTGTTTTTGTGTTTTTTGCATTATTTTGATCCCTTTGGATCCCAGTGTAATGACCCAGTCAAATTAAGAGGATCATTATGTGCTGAAACTTTACGGATCAGTGTGTATATTTAATGATAACTTGGAAAGGGGCCGGTACATGTGGTTTTATTTTTAAGCATGCTTTTATGCAATATCTATTCACTAGCGAGGTGGTAACCATTTCTGTGGTGTATTGTGGTTTGTATGTAGATACATTATGATTATAATATTACAACCACTAAATTCTATGAGTGAGCAGAGCAAGGGGCTATGAGTGAGCAAAGGGAATTATGAATGCACGAGAGGGAAAGACAAAGGGATTAAGGGGAAATGATATATTTTATTATGTTCTAAGTGTATCCTAGGTTCTTTTATCTCTTTTTAGGATTAACTAAAGATGTATCAACCATGAGAGTTAGTTGTCGAAGCAAAGGATAGGTGTTCCTCTTGAGAGAGAACATGGTCATGTTTTCCTTGGAAGTATATTAGTTGTGGTTTTGAACCCAGGTAACTTTCTCTGCCTTTTGTTTTCTTGTTGGTCCTTCTTATTTCTCTCGTAGGTTTATTAGTTATGTTTTTGGTGACTCGGTTCTTTGCTTACTATTTCCTTGTTCATCTCTCTTGTTGTTCATTCTTGTGCTCGATCTTCTTATTCTAGGGTGACCACCATCCATATGTGAAGCATGTGACCAAGGATACTTGTGAATACTAGTTAATTTAGAAATATGTAGGTGCAACCTTGTTGCTTATCCCTAAGGTGACTATCGAAACCAGTAGAAGAGACTCCCTTCCCAACAGTGGAGCACTAGACATAAAGGAAATTTTAGAGGGGACTATTTGTATAGAAGGGATTTCCTTTCCTGTTGTGGTGCAAGGATGACCAGGGAGAGTGTTACTGGTTGACGATGGATTCTTGTGCTTAGTGGAACCCATTTGAGCACTACTATCAGTTGGGTTGTGTGGAGGAGTTTATGGTATATAGGAAGAGTTTCTTCCTTATGGTTTTCATAGCCCTGGGTTGGGGGTGGAATTTGCGATAAATTTCCAGAAGTTGGGTGGAAAATGAACATTGGGCTACTGAGGTGGATTTGCAATATACTGCCAAAAGTGGGGTGGAAAAACAACACTTTTTGTAGCGATTTGGAAGTTAAGTTGAGAAAAGAGAAGTGTTTCTCATGGTGTTATTATTTATTTTTCTTATCATTTCTGTTACAAACTGTTATAGCTTTCAATTTGATCCCAATGAGTAATCAGGTAAGAACCATTATGATTACAATAATATTCCAGAAGAAATTAATGGGGATTAATACATTTGCATGTGTTGAACCAAATCTAGTTGCATTCTATCAATAAATTCCTTTAGAGGAATTTGCTTGTGTTTAACCAAATACAGTTGCATTCTACCATTAAATTCCTTTAAAGATTACTAGTTGACACAAAAATACTTCACATAAGCATTTGATGCGATTTGTTTTCCCCTTACACTCTTTTCTAGTGCAATAGATCCAGGTTGGGCATCGGTAATTGTTGCAAGTGTAATGCAAGGCTTGTTAGGAATTATTGTTGAAGGAGGGGTTGATAATGTCAACTAATTCTTCCTTCAAGCTGCACGTTTTGTGAGCACTGAGCTTGTGCGGATTTTGTTACAGGTAGCATGTTTACAACCTTTTCTATATATTATTGAGATAAAACATCATGTCTTAGAAATTGAATATTTTTTTGTACCTTGTTATTGCATGTCTATTGCAATTCGGGCGTGTGAATTCCATATGACAAAACAACAATTTTTAGATCACAGAGAACTATTCCTCGTCTGGTTCCTAGTCACCCCTTCCCTTTCTAATGCACATATCTCTTTAGCAGTAGCATGGCGAGCAAGAAATCTTGGTATTGCGAACCAATATGGTTTATCCATAAATAATAAATATTCTTTTTCTATATTATCAGTTTTAACTTGGGTTAAACATGAAAAAAAATCTTTGCATATCTTTCATGCTATATTGTATGTAAATGGTTTAATGAGACCATGTTACAAATTTGTCAAGGAATCTCTTTGGTCTTTGGTTGATGGATGTTTGCAGCTATTTTAGGTGTGCTCTTGTCCAACTTATCTCGTTACTCCTAGGAAAAAAATGTTTCATTCCCTTTGGTTGTTAAAAATAATGTTGTTCTAATTTATCATAGATAAACTCTGCATTCATTGGACAGGTGCCATTTTTAACTTTGAATTCATTGGACAAGTTTTATTTTTGTGAGAATCTGTGAGGATAGGATGGATTTTCTTAACCTGTGATTGTTGGAGCAGCTGGGGCTCCATATCAGGATGGACTTTTCTTCTTTGATATTCAATTTCCATCCAACTATCTTGATGTACCACTCATAAAACTTAATTAGAACTATTTGATTTGAAAGTGAATTTGAGATCTCATGTTTTTTTATGAAGTTCAATATGAAAGTCTCATTTAGCTTTATGTTGTCTTTTAAATTTGTAGTTGTGTTTGAGGTTGAGGAAGATGTTGTAAATTACACAACCAATGTAGTGGATGATCCTAGAACATTGAGCAAGACCATGTACATGAAGCCTCCTGCAAAAACTTTGTTTGTGAATAAGCTTGTGGGTCTATGAGAGACCAAGATTGAAAAGACTCTAAATAAGGTATACGTACCCAAAGAGAAAATATTCAAATCAATTCAAGGTTATATGTATATGTACCCAAGGAGAAAACATTCAAATCAATTCAAGGTTAGTATTTCTAATACACTATGAAATATATCCATATTAATAATCTTCTTTCATTTTATTTTTATGTAAACTGCATGATGGGCTATAAAAAATGTTGTTGCAAAGACACCAGACCTTTCGTTAATGCTTTACCACTAAACGTTTGTGGAATACAGTCAAATAAATTTTGAATTGGATCGAATGGGGTAGAGGCCACTCAATTGTATCCATATGAAAAATTTAGTACAATTGAAAATTACCCCAATCAGTTTGTCTAAATTATCAAGGTGTATCATGTATCATGTTTATTGTATTATTTAGGTTGACAATTAAGAATTTTTTGTTTTTGTTTTTTGGAAAATGCACATAGCTATTAATGCAACTATAAGTTATGTACAAGTTTAAAACCAAATTATAGAGATTGAAGATACCATCTCTTTATTTAACTTTCAATAATTAAATTATATATTATTATTATTTAGTATGCAGTAGATTTAGTTCATGTTATAATTCTTTATATCTTAAATTTGTATCCATGCATAGAATCAACTTACATTAATACATTGTTTTATCCTCTCCTTTTCCCCTTTATGTGAAAAACACGTCTAGGATTTGTTGGTCATATATATATATAGAAGTAAGAAGGTTGAACTCCATTATTGGTTAAATATCATTCATAAATTTATTACATATCTCTAAATTTATTTTCAAAATTATATTGGTTTCAAACGCTTTTTCTTAGTATCCCTTAATATGGAGGGACAATGTAGAGTATGAATTCTACTAAATATATCTTTTTCTTGGATAAAACAAATCACAAACACATATTTGAAAAATCTAGGTTTCCTAGAGTGAAAAACAAGCATCCAATTTTTCTCTTAATTATTTCCTTTTAAACCCAATTTATTAGAATATTTGGTCATTGAGTAATTTCTTTATTTAGCGTTTCCCTAATTTGAATGTGAGAAAATATTTTATTTTTGGGGCTAAAGTTCTACATATTTATAGCAATTGGGTTAGGGATGAATTATAATGGTAGTTTGTGAAGAATCTACATTGTAGATGTCTATTTTAGTGCATTTTGTTGTTTCTTATAGAATAAAACAAGCTATATAGATTGTGAATATGAACTCCATAACTAAATAGAAACTTGTGGAAAAAGAGTTGGAACCCCACAGATTTTTAAATAATAGACAATAAGAAAAGCTTGATGCATGGATCACTCCCAAGATGGTGGAATTGGTTACCATTAAATGTTTGGCGACATACAAATTTAAGATGGCAGTACAAGACAAGAAATTGTGAACCAATATATTGTATAAGTATACTTTGTATTCATGAACCAAACTTCTACAATATTGGTAATTCTTGAGTTTGGGTTGTTAGAGAGAGATATTCAACAAAATTTTTGAGGGTGAATATTTGTTGTTATGGGTTGTGGGTTGTTGCCTTTCATTATAAGTGTAGTATAAACAATTCATGAAGCTCCATTCCCTCACTATTTTCTAAATATATTGTATAAGTATACTTTGTATTCATGAACCAAACTTCTACAATATTGGTAATTCTTGAGTTTGGGTTGTTAGAGAGAGATATTCAACAAAATTTTTGAGGGTGAATATTTGTTGTTATGGGTTGTGGGTTGTTGCCTTTCATTATAAGTGTAGTATAAACAATTCATGAAGCTCCATTCCCTCACTATTTTCTAAAAAATAATTATCCAAATTTCAGTTGATTACTGCTTTCTACATTCCCCCACTAATCCTATACGTGTTCCTTTACAAGCAATTGATATTTTTTTTTCATTTGCTAAACCACATTTTTTTAATAGTCATTAATCATTATCATCATCATATTTACCTACATGACATCTGAAATTCCAAAAAAGTAAACCACCTCTTTGATTTCAATAGAATTTTCTAACTTTTTTGTAATCCATTATACATTTATACATTAATGTACTGCATTAATACTTAGTTAAATGTTATGTGACAACATTTTGCACATCAAATTTTAACATTAAATAAGATTAAAATTAGTACAACAATATAAGTTAAATGGGTGGAAAATGCTAATAGGCATCAATCCATGACAAGCATCAAAATGCTTTATGATACATCTCATGTTGCTAAGACTTAAAAAATAATAAAAATTAACTAAATTATAGCTTTGTTTTAAAAATCAAGCCATGGAGCTTTGGATTGACAATGAACAAGTGCATTGTTAAAGCACTCCTTGACAAAATGTCACTAGTTGAAAAACCACTTAGATGTTAAGTTACAAAAGGAAAAAAACTAGGAAAAAACTTTTTTTTATATCAATTATAAAAGAATTAATATATGAGTTAATCACATATACATGGGAAAAAACATCTCATTTCATATGGCACACTTATTCATACGATATTTTTTCAATTAATCAATTTAATTAAAAAGGTAAAAGATCATAAATATTTTTGAGATAAATTTCAATTATTCATTTATGACTACTATTAAAAAAAAATTTAAATACTATATAAAGTTCAAATTCCTCCATCAGCTTAATAATTGTTAATAACTAAATTAAAATTCTAAAAAATTTATTCCAAAATAAACATATTTATCAACATAATCATACAATTATAGCTTAAATTATAACTTAATAACATAATATATAAAAAAACAAACGATTTTAAACTATATCCTCATCCAAGTTTTACTTTAATATTAATCAATTTGAAAAAATAAAATTGTGATCGATAATTATTTATCTTAAAGAAAATGTTTATTAGCTTCTAAATTACTTTAAATTATTTAGTATATACACAAGTATACATGATAATTAATGTTTTTCTGCAGCGTTAATTATTCATCATTATATAAATTATATCTACTAATATATATAAATTATATACTAATTAATACTTTATTATGAAATAATTATTCATCATTCATATAACTTAATTTATATCTTAATTTTATCTAAATCATAATACTTCATGTTTTTAATATAATTTGTTAAAAATAAACACTACTCAATCAAGTAATAGTAGTCTGCATAACTGTGCCGTGTCAAATCTATGAGAGCACTCCAATATAAATTTCTCAATATGTGGAAGCTTCACTCACCTTTCAATCAAATTTGAATAATTGTTAAACTTATAAGATTGATATTTATAGTGTTAATTTTTCTTTATACTATATAAATTTAATTAATATATTAATTATAAATATTCATCTTAATTAAAATATTATATATATATAGAGATATTAATTTTGAAAATTAATTATTCTAATAATTTTTAGCTTTACAAATTTATTCAACATTCTTTATACCCTCTTGTCCCACAAAAGCAGAAATTCTCATTAAATATTTGATTATACTACATTGTAAAGCTTTGGCAGATGGTTCTCCTTAGTGGTGACTTGTAAGTGTCACATTGCATTTGAAATTTCTGTAAATTGAGACGTCTAGGCTAGATACAATTTTTATATGGGCAAAACTCCAAAATTTGAATCTTCCTCGGAGGGTGAAACTGGATGTGAAACTCTAAATTTTGGTTTCTTCCTTAAAAGTTTTAAGGTGAAATTGGATGAGAATAAATGTTTAAAACAGACAGATTAGTTTGAAATTTTTTGAATTATTAAAAAGTTCCATAAATGATTCTTACTATACTATAAAAAAGACATAAGACACAGGTATAATTATATGTTTCATTTCAGTGGATGTATAAGAAAGATGCCGCCCTCAATGTGATTTATATATTGCTGATTTTGTTAATATAAATTTTAAAGTTTTTTTCATACTAAAAAAACATAATTGAAAAAGACATAAGTGAAAATCATTGAATCATAAATGATTAGGTGAAAATCATTAAACTATAAACGCAGTAACAATGATTCATTATAATGTGTGTGTAAATATAGCAAATGTGACTCATTATTTGATACTTTTTTTAACGATTCTCACAGTTCATTGTAAAGTGGGAGAAACAACAGTTTAAACTTAACGAAGTTTTCTCATCACTTTTGTTTGAAATATTATTGAAATTTGAGAAAATATCAATTATAAATTGTTCGAACTTATATAATTCAAATATTTTATTTTTCTTGTAAATATAATTTTGCAAACAAATATTATAATATCACCAAAATCATATTAAAAAAAAAATCAAGTAAAATGAGGGGAGGAGAAAGAGTGAAAGAAGGGAGAAAAGAAGTACCGATATCACACTCACATGGCCTCATTCCGTGGTATGCGTTTTGTAACTCAATAAGTGTAAAGAGGAAAATTCAATGAACATTCAAAACTGGAATAACATATAAAAAAGAAATCTACATTTTAATAATGTGAGATTAGATCTTCCACGTTGCATGATAGTTAAATTTAAAATATTTGTTAAGACCAAAGAAAACGTCATGTGGCGCAGGATTAGATTCTAGGTTTCATAGTTAACCTTAAAAAATTGGAATTTGACCTAAGAAAATTTATTTAATCATGTCTAGGCGTTCTCACTGGAGATTAGTCCACGCCCCTGAAAATACCTGCAAATAAGGTAGAAATCTGTGCCCTAGCTGGAGGCCAGAAATCCATCGACACTCTATACAATTCAAGGAAAGGAAAAGTGGACACTCTCCATACAATGCAATCCAGGCAAAGTGGTGGCCGCATGCAGATCATATTGGTAAGTCATAGTAGACAAATATTGACATAATACTGAGAGATCGAACAACAAAAAAATTCAGACGATGCAGCAGCCATTGGGGTTTTCGTCGCTCAAGTAATAACTGCAGCTGCTGTAGTAATGGCAGCTTGTTGGAATAATGACATAAGTCTGAGTCTGTTTCGGCGGCTCCTCTTTGGTAGCAGGCTTCTTCTCCCCCTGCTCCTTGGCAGCAGGCTTCTTTTCCGGTTCTTTAGAAGGTCCGACGCTCATCAATTCAGCGCATCCAAATTTTCTGAGACTAGCCGTGAGGCACACCGGATCCGCATCCCCAATTACAGTCATCTTCTGCTCTTTCCAGTCAGCTGCCACCGACACAACGCCTGCAATGGATCCACAAATTTTGTACAAAACATTGCATCAATGAAACTGCTTTTGCCTAGCTCCACTTCATAATAAATAAATAAACCGAAAATTATACCTTCGACCCCTGCAACAGTCTCCATGGCTCTCTGTTTGCATTTTTTGCAATTTAATTGCACTTTCAACACGATTTTCTGCGCCAGCACGCGCAAAATTCACGTCAAAAAACCTCTAGGAAATAAAAGTAAAAAGGAGAAATGAATAACCAGTGGCCTACCTGGGACATCTGGGGCAGCTGCCGGAATGTAATAACCTTGGAGACCTTCTCGACGAAGCCGCTCTTTTCTTCATATGCATTCCCTGACTCCGGAGGACTCTATAAATGGATGATAAAGTTGGCTACAGGAAATAATCATTTCGGCGTCAGTGGCACATGCTTACGTCAACACTCGTACAATGCACGACGTTTTCTGTCGATTTCTTCAACCTCAACCTTTCATAAAGTCAATCCTATTTTTCCTTTGCGGAAGTTTCTCTGAAGCAGCGAGCCCACGTGAACGCCAGGAAAATGTACCCAGGTAACAGAGATAATATATATATTATAAATATAGTAATATATATATGATATATATAACATTAATACTATATCAAGTATACATACGAGCTCTTTTCTTATAATTGCATTCCTCTACTCGGGAGGACTCTATAAAATGGATGATTAAAGTCGCTACAGGAAATAATCATTTCGGCGTCCAGTGGCACATGCTTACGTCAACACTCGTACAATGCATGACGTTTTCTGTCGATTTCTTCAACCTAAAGCTTTCATAAAGTTATCCTATTTTTCCTTCCCGGAAGTTTCTCTGAAGCAGCGAGGCCACGTGAACGCAAGGAAAAAGT